>BMAW01018740.1:0-14581 GCA_019974015.1 Nephila pilipes | reverse complement strand
TAATTTTAGGCATATATCAGAGCAATACAAGCAATTGTGTATGACTTAAAGCATTCAAATGTAAGCGAGTTGTATTAGAAATGCATTTAAAATACGAACTTTTAACATACTTTGTGACTGGGAATATGAACAATATTGAATAATTTGCTTTAAACTGCATCATTTAAAAATAAGCAGAGAAAAAATATTTAGTCTAACATACGAATGTATTTCAAGCATGATTTACGGCGATTTGTTCTCTTCAATTTATTCAATAAATAAGTAATATTCAGTGGATATGAAGCACTCGAATCTTACAAATATTTTTCTCTCGGGTTTAAAAACACCCGAGAACATGTATATGAAAATGTTTCTATGTTTGGAAGTACTTATCGGCAGTGTCAGATGTTATTTTCACTACGAAAGAATTCACTGTGAAAGAAGTCTTTTTTCTCAAATTGAATTTGTGACTACATTCTTGAATAAGTTACTTAAAATAATCATTGTAGGAAAATTTCTGTCGAAGATCAGAAGGTAAAATGGAACAGACGTGATCAGGAATTGAACAAAATATTAAAATAACTGGTGTACTCCTTACCTTTTTACTACCATAATTTTCGAAGCAAACTTTTCTTTCTCTGAAATTAATTTTTACAGTTTCTCACTTTCTTTCGGTCCGCGTAAACTAAAAAATTTAATTTGGCTCATGAATGCCGTTTGAGCTTCATACTCCAAATTTTGCATTATTTTTTACTATGAACATTCAGACTTATCTCTAGATTTTTATTTATTGAATGGTTTTGAAATATTTATGATTATATATTTTATCCCTAAGAAAGTTATAATTTCCGTTTTATATTTCGAGAAAAAAAACTTTATGAAAATAATAATTATTTAATCAAAGGAATTAATGCGTATTATATTTGAAGGGAAATTAAATAAAAGTGTTTTCATATTGCTTTTTCAAAATCGATTTTGAATATTTGATCTCTATTTAAGAATAAAAATGTATATTAAGCACATTGTGAAAATAATATTTCCTGCGGAAAGTTTTAAACACTTTTTGCGCCAAAGAATGTCTCATTTTCTTAATCATTGTATAATTCTGAAATTTTTTTTGGATATTATCTATTCGATTTTATGAAGCTTGTTTAATTTAATGGGGTTTTTTTTTCTGTGATCTTGTTTGGTAATTGTATATCACAACGTCTAACTCAATAAATGGGTCGTCATAAATCGTTTTTCAAAGTAATTATTTCAAAACAATCATTTAAATGTTAGATTGAAAACTAATATGATGATTGGAATAGCTTAAATCGCATAAAATACAACTATAAACATTGAAACAGAACTTTAAACTCAAAGACAGGTTGTGTCCCATACACATGAAATATTGCTGTTCGAGAAATAATTTGATGATACATACAATGCGCTGTTCTCTTTTTTTAATTTATCATACATTATTAGTTTTTTTTATTTATAAACAGCAACAGTACATTAAGAAATGCTCTGTTGATTGAAAAATAACCCTTGGACAATTTTCTCGATAGCTCAGTTTATGAAGTTATATCCTGTGCAATATGAATTTCTGTTTTCTCTTTCTATCTTAGAGAGAGAAAAAAAACCTTTTCGGTGAATATACATTGTAAATAATTTTATTTATCGTAAGTTAAGATTTCATAAGAAAAAATTAGATTTTGAAGAAAAAACACAACTGTTTTAAATATGCTTTTTGATATTTATATCTGCATCTTGAAGCAAGATCGTAGACGCTATCCACGTAGTACTTCCAACAGAACTCTGAAAGATGTACGTTCAAGGTAAAAGGTTTCTAGTTTATGGAATCACTGGATTTTTATGATGTTTGTAGTGTTTGGCTGTGATTTGAAGATATTAGAATGAGTTACGACTTTTAAAAACTTAACAAAAACTTTACTAAAGATAAAATAGGTTTGTAGCACTCCCAGGAAGGCTTGATAATTACTCCCATGCTACGAAAACGTTCAAAATCCTTTTACTCCCTCCTCGCGGACGGTACTACCAGTGCCGCGTAGTGGAGGCTTCTGAATCATTGCTCGAAGGGGCTGGGAGCACTAACTACATCTCCCCGCGAAGTTCTGACCATTTAACTCAGCAGAGCTGAAATTCTTAAAATAAACACTCAAAATATATTCACACAATGCATTCGTTCACAATCATTAACACTAAATGCACAATAAGAAAAAAATTATAATAGAAGGAAGCAATACTTAAACGAAAAACCGGAACAAAAAACTGAAAAAAGACAGCTAGATGAACCAGACGAGGAGAATGATCTGATGTTCAAGTTAAATAATAGATTAAAACGATGTCAAGATGTGACTGTAACTTAAATGGAGGAGATGCAAATAAAGAAAAAAATATGGTACGATAAGAAGACCGTAAAGCGCGAATTCAAAGATGGAGAATTAGTACTTGTTTTGGCGACCTCTAGATCAAATAAATTAGCATTACAATGGATAGGTCCGGGAACAAACTTAAGTAAAATTTCGGAAATAAATGACTTAGTAGAAATTCCTGTAAGTCGAAAAAAATCCCAAATGTATCATATCAACATGTTAAAACCATATTATAAGAGACCGGAATATGAAATTGAAATGATTAGAAAAAAACCCGTTAGATGGAAACCATCGAAATGTAAATTTGCTCAAAATTCTGTTACATACTTAGGCCATAAAGTATGCCAGGGACTCAGGTCTCCCTATCAGGTCAAAGTTCAGAGCGTCATAGATTTTTCCACCCCGAAAACCAAAACGAACGCCAGTACGTTCCAATGTGTTCCGCGATAGCAGCTCCGTGTTGACTGATGCATTAAAGGGAAGTGCAAAGAAAGGGGAAATCGTTTGGAGAACTGAATGTGAAAATGCATTTCAAGAACTAAAAAGAAATTGATAAACAAACCTGTCATATACGCGCGAAATTTTGAAAGGGAATTTATAGTACGAACAGACGCTTCATTTGTTGGAATGGGAATAATTTTGACACAGTTAAATGACAAAAATGAAGAACATTCAATAATTTATTTAAGTAAAAAAATTTCGGATGTTGAGAAACGCTACAGTACAATTGAAAAAGAATGTGCTAGTAATATTTTCGCTATTAAGAAATTACATTATTATTTAGATGGGAATAAATTTTTAGTTATGACCGATCATAATCCGTTAGTTTGGTTAGTTAAAAACATCAGTACAAACCCTAGATTAATGAGATGGGCTTTGGCATTACAACCATATAATTTCAAAATTGTACATCGGTCAGGTAAAAGCCACAAAAATGCAGACAGTCTCAGCTTGTACATCGGTCAGGTAAAAGCCACAAAAATGCAGACAGTCTCAGCCGATCTTTTTTAGAGGAATAGAATTTATTAATCCTTGTAGAGTGGAGAAAAGTTGAAAAATATGAGTGTGCTAAAAAGAAAAAAGGAAATTATGTATTATATTTATCTGTTTGATATGTGGGAATTGTCCCGCTGCGCTACAGCAGCGCCATCTTCAACTTAGATTAGATGGTTAGATCTCGAGGTGTAAGCACGCAGAAATGCGTGTCCGTCTTTTTCTTTAATTTTTCATATGTAAATAAACATTTTTCCTCCTTAAATGAGCGTGGTTCTTGACAATATACCGACGCCAACCTCCACAATGGGGGCTCAGGCTCGGCAAATGAACCACTGTTTAAAGTTAAATTAAAATTTAAAATGAAATCTTACAACTAGAACGCGAACAGGCTAACGGTTTGGCTGACGCCCAAAAAATGGACGCTAGTGTAGAGACGTAAGTTGGAAATGATTTCTTCTGAGTACAGACGGTACGCCTAAGAAGTAGAATAGTTTTGGACTTGAGTATATGAAGTGCAGACGGCACTTACATCACTACCAAGTTACGAAAAATCGAGAATTTGTGAGAATTTTGAAGTGCAGATTGCACTTACTACCGAACATTTGTTGTTGTTGTGCCACCATTCCGTTGGACTTGTTGCAGAATTTAAAAAAATCAACTCAAAAAGAATAATAACAGACGGTTTATGTGTTTTGTGTTCCCAATTTGGATATACCATTGTTGGATATACCACTGCTGAAAAGAGGGGTAAGTACCTCCTCTCTTTACCTTTCAATTTATATGTGAAAATAAGTTTTATTCAGTGACTGTGCTACTTGAACTATATAAAGATGATCACCCTTAATGATATTCCTGTTGTGTCAAATTTTCTTAAAAGAGGAAATATTAAAACAATTAAGTTGTTAAACAGTATATTATTTAACGATGCATTTGGTCGTAATTCAAGAAAAAAATTGAGAAGTTTTTCCTCATTTCCCAATGATCTCAATGTTGAAGATCGTAAGAAATTAATATTCGATTCTTTTTCTTTAAATGATTTAGTTTGTGTAATAAATGTGTTAGGTCTGGATACTAATGGTAGTAAAGAAGAACTCCTTAATAGACTTTTTCAATCTTTATCGAATCTAAATGAATTGCAAGCTTTAAACTGTAAATCGTTAAACAGCGACTCTGAAATTTCTGATGACGAAGCAGAAAAAAGTCCTACTTCATTCTTTCCCCCTTCTGTAATGTCTCCGGCTTTGAATCATAACATGTCTGCTAATACTTTCGACCCTTCCCTTTTTTTTGTTTTGAAAGATCTCGGAAATTCACATGGAAAGTTTACTGGTTCTGATACATATGATATAAAGTGTTTTATTCAAGACTGCGAGGAATCTTTTCTTTTTTTCCCATCGTTGAATGAACAGCAAGAAATAATATTCGCTAAAACTTTGATTGAAGGTCAGGCAAAGAGTTTTTTATATACGCAACGTAATCTTACCTCATGGTTTTCATTTAAAAATGCTTTATTAGAAGAATTCCGTCATCAATTAAATTCTGCTGAGATTCATAGACAGTTAAGTAGACGTAAATTACGTCAAAACGAATCCCTTTTCGAATATTTTATTGCAATTCGAGAACTCGCTAGTACTTCCAGTGAAATTATTGATGAATCTTCATTATTTGAATACTGTATAAACGGCATACATGATTACCCATCAAATAAAGCTATTTTATATGGTGCTAAATCTATCCCAGAATTTAAAGAGAAACTTCGTATTTATGAAAAAATAGTCAGTGATAAAAATAAAAAACCTTTTCCAAGAACAAATTCTCAATTCAATCTAGGACGCGGCATGAACTCAAAACATAATTTTCATAGGTCTGAAATCCAAAATGATAATGCACATAATAAACCAAAAATTTGTTTCAATTGTAATATGTCTGGTCATATTTCTCGTTTCTGTCCCGACAAACATAAAGGTTTAAAATGTAGTGTTTGTAAAAGTTTTGGTCATATTTCTGCAAAGTGTACCAATAATCCTATTCCAAATCGAACTGATAATGCTGTGTCAACTGTAAATAATTCTCCTCCTTTGATATATAAAACTGTTACTATTAATGATAATTCATTTATTGCATTAGTAGATACTGGTAGTCAGAAAACAATTCTAACGAAAAATACATATAAAAAAAATCGGTTCACCACCTTTAACTACTTTTCATGGATCACTTACAGCTTTTGGTAATGGACACATTACACCTATCGGTAGCTGTATACAAAAACTTACAATAGATAATCAGAAATTTATCACCAACTTTTGTGTTGTCAATAATGACACTATGACGTCAGATGCTATTATTGGCATGGATATTTTAGCACAGGCCGAAATAAAAATCAACACAGACGGTGTTAGATTAACAAAAATTTCGAATACTGAAACGGAAAGTACCGAACAATTTTCGATTTCTAACATCTCAACAAATGATAAATTAGAACTTGAAATCGGATCAGATATCACAAAAGTTCAACGAAACATTCTTCATAATTTGGTTTCAAGCTATAAGCCAAATAAGACTGAAACTACTGATATTTAGATGTCTATTAATTTAAAGAATGATACACCAATAACTCATAAACCACGACGATTACCTTTTGTTGAAAGAAAAACTGTAGACGACCAAGTGATGAAATGGTTGGCTGAAGGTATTGTTGAGCCATGCTCTTCTGATTTTTCTAGCCAAGTAGTTGTTGTCAGGAAAAAAGACGGATCCCCGAGAGTTGTATCGATTATAGAAAACTTAATAAAAACATTGTAAAAGATAATTATCCCTTACCATTAATAGATGATCTGCTTGATAACCTCCAAGATGCAAATACGTTCAGTACAATTGATCTACGTAACGCCTTTTTTCATTTAGGAATAGAACCAAATAGCCGACGATATACATCATTTGTGACTCATAATGGACAATTTCAGTTTCTACGTGCTCCTTTCGGTCTTTGTACATCACCAACAGTGTTTCAGCGGTACATAAACACAATATTTAAGGATTTAATTATTAAAGGTCATGTTTTAATTTACATGGACGATGTCATTATAAAATCTAAAAATACTGAAGAAGGTCTCGAAAGACTTCGAACAGTGTTTTCACTCGCTTCCTCTTACGGCTTAGACATAAATTTTCAAAAATGCAAATTTTTAAGTAAACAAATAGAATTTCTTGGTCATGTTATCAAAAATGGTAAATTGTACCCGTCACCACAAAAAATCAAAGCTGTTATTAATTTCCCTGAACCGAAATGCCATAAGGACTTACAATCTTTTCTTGGTCTTGCTGGATATTTTCGGAAATTCATTTTAAATTTCTCCATCATTGCACATCCTCTAACAGAACTTCTGAAGAAAAATCGTGAATTTAAATTTGCTGATAAAGAAATACAAGCATTTAATTGTCTCAAACAATGTTTATCCTCTCCACCTGTTCTAAACATTTACAATCAAAACGCTGTTACCGAAATTCATTGTGATGCTAGTATTCATGGTTATGGATGTATTTTACTCCAAAAATCAATGACTGATAATGCGCTCCACCCAATATATTTTATGAGTAAGAAAACGACAGACGCCGAAACAAAATATAGCAGCTATGAACTTGAAGTTTTAGCTATTGTCCAAACATTAAAAAAGTTTAGAGTTTACTTGTTAGGCAAACATTTCAAAATAGTTATTGACTGCAACGCGTTCGCAATGACTCTAAAGAAAAAAGATTTGTGTACTCGAATAGCGCGATGGGCATTGCAACTACAAGATTTTGATTATGAAATAGAACATCGCTCTGGTTCCAAAATGAATCATGTAGACGCGCTAACTAAAACTCAGTTATGATCGTACAAAATAGTCTCGTTGCAAAAATCAAAACTGCTCTAGAACAAGACACTGAAATCCAAACTATTGGAGAACTTTTAAAAATTAAACCTTGCAAAGATTATCTTCTAAAATCCGATATACTCTACAAGTTTGTAGATGGTGAAGAATTACTAGTTGTTCCTAAAAATATGCAGAATGACATTATTCGCAGAGCTCACGAGTGTGGACACTATGCTTCTAAAAGAACAGAAGAAGCACTCAAGCATCAATTCTATATCCCTAAAGTTAAAGAAAAAATAGACTGTAGCATTCAAAATTGTGTTCCATATATTTTGATTAATGGCATACGTGGCAAACAAGATGGTCTACTACATCCTATCGAAAAAGAAGCCATTCCTCTACACACATATCAGGTTGACCATTTAAGCCCATTCTCTACTACAAACAAGAATTATAAACATATTTTTGCCGTCATTGACTCCTTCATAAAATTCGTATGGCTTTACCCAACGAAGTCAACAGATGTTTCAAAAGTTATTGCAAAATTACAAAATCAAAAATACATATTTGGCAATCTATCTAGAATTATTTCTGATAGTGGAACCGCATTCACTTCTAAACAATTTCAAGATTATTTCAGTACCGAAAAAATCGAACATTTCCCAATCACCACCGGATTACCTAGAGCAAATGGACAAGTAGAACGTTTAAATTCTACAATCGAAACAGTCATATCCAAACTTTCCATAGACAACCCAGTAAAATGGTACATGCACATCAAAGAAGTCCAAAGAGTTATAAATTCAACATTTCAACGAAGCATTCAAACAACTCCCTTCGAATTACTGTTTGGTACTAAAATGAAGACACCACAAGATCTCAATATCACAAATTTACTTAATGAAGAAATCCAAGCTAATTTTGTCAACAACCGTGACGAGTTAAGGAAAAAAGCTAAAAAACAAATCCTGAAAGTTCAAGATGAAAATAGAAGAAACTACAATCTCCGGCGAAAACCAGCAACTATTTTCAAGCTTCATGATCTTGTCGCCATCAAACGTACTCAAATTGGACCAGGACTCAAACTAAAACCCAAATATTTAGGTCCGTACAAGATAACGAAAATCAAACCGAACGACACTTACGATGTTCAAAAGTGTGGCTTTTTTGAAGGTCCAGCGAAAACTAGTACGTGTGCTGAATATCTCAAGCATTGGACTAATGATGCTATTACCTGATGAACTAATGAAATGACATTTTCATTCGAACTTTGAAAAGACATTTTTTTTTAATAATGTATTTTTTATATTATAGAGTGAATTTCATTTTTTTCATTATTTTGTGTTTTTTTAGTGTATTAATTTTTCTTTTCAATTTTTCAGATATTGTGAATTAGCTTAAATTTTTTGAATTATCCTAATTGTTTATATTCAACCATAGATTAATCAACTTTTAAGTAAGTATGTTCTTTAATTTTCAATTGTGTTATTATTTTGTTAATATTGTATGCATATATATTATTGTTTTAATTGTACTTTTACTGGCTCACCTGGGGTCAGGTGATATTGTCGGATGGCCGATTGTGGGAATTGTCCCGCTGCGCTACAGCAGCGCCACCTTCAACTTCGATTAGATGGTTAGATCTCGAGGTGTAAGCACGCAGAAATGCGTGTCCGTCTTTTTCTTTAATTTTTCATATGTAAATAAACATTTTTCCTCCTTAAATGAGGGTGGTTCTTGACAATATACCGACGCCAACCTCCACAGATATGTGGTTGCAATGCATGTTATTTTAATCGGAAGTGTTGCTTAATATATATGTGTATGTGCGTTTGTCTTTGCTTTGAAGAAATTTTATTTAGGGTAATGAATTTTGTATTTAGGGTCATTTTATGCAAATATTTTGCTAGAATAATGAATATGGGAATTTAAAAGAAAAATATACATGTAGCATTTTAAAAAGGTGTTAAGATGTAGTGAACTAAAGTGTTTTGATATTTTTTTTAGTTTTTTGGTAAATCAGAGAAAATAATATAAGTTCCTTTACGGAAGATCAGGGCTTTGGTTTTGGGAGTGTTCACAGCAGTGCGCCAAAGTGTGAACCATTGTTCAATTTTGTTAAGGAGAATTTGTAATTTTTTGTGGGTGGTGTTGATGTTGTTGGATTGGACGAGGATGGCAACGTCGTCTGCGAAAAGACAAAGATTGGAGAATCTTGTTTGTGGGAAGTCGTTAGTTTGGAGTGAATAGAGACAGGGAGAGTGGACTGAGCCTTGTGGATAGCCGGCAGATATAGTACTTTGTTCGGAAGTTCATGGTTGATTTTGACTTGAAAGGATGTGCTTTTAAGAAATGCTTCATAATTAAAATTAAGTATGAGGGGGGAAGTTAAGTTGTATTAGTTTTGTGATGAGTTCATCATGCAAAAGGCGATCAAACTCTTTTTGAATGTCGAGAAAAATGCCAATAGTGATTAATTTGTGGTTATAGCCTTCGATGATCATTGCGGAAAGGAAAGCATGACTCACCAGACGCTATTTACATTGATACCGTCGACTGTAAATGTAGTGTAAATGTATCAGCTTCCGTTTGTTTGTCTCGTGACAATGAAAACTCTCTCAATAAAATTGTTTTTCTGCTTTATCTCTACTGTTTTATTCTAAAGAGTTTCAAACTAAATTACTTCAGATTGAAATCAGATTCAATTAGTACGTGCGATTATTTATTTTATACTAAAATAATTTTTTTTAACAAATTCATGTTATTATTTTTTTGAAAATAATAATAGTAATATGGGAAGTTGTTTAAAACCATAAAATTTTTTAATTTAATACAACGCAAAATAGAAAATTTCGGTTTCAAATGTCCAGTATACAATAATTGCAAAAACAGAGATTTTGTAGCATTGGAAACGTAGAGTTGAAATGCAAATTAGAAAATATTTGACAAACAGTAATTTTACAGAATGTAACTATATATTGTATTTTTCCTAAGATGTTCAACGAGAATTAAATGCTGGGAAAGTCAAATAAGAAAAACATAAATTTCTACTGCTATTTGATTATTTTAAGAAATAATTTGAAATAGATTTTTTTAAGGGCTGAAAATAGAAGGCGCTTTAACCTTAAAATTCAAAACTGTATAGAAAAATCGGAGTTTACTTCGATAGTAGTTAATGAATTTGATTATAATTCTTTGATATCTTTTACAAAACTTCAGTTTTTGAAAAGTATATTCTGGATATCTTGATTACTTCATCTGTTACTTGTATATTAAGGTGAAGATCAGATGAATAGTTGTGATCCGTCGGTTTATATTCCATCTGCAGCTTCTTCGATAACGATATTGTTTGAATTTTTTATTTTAGTCCCACAACTTTTCTATGATTATTTCTTTCCGTCTTGGAATTGGAAGAAAAGTCTTGGGATATGGATAAATCCTGCCGATTTTCTTCTATTTTCCAGTTCAGGATTGTGAGCTCTCTTTTTAGAAGCGATTTTCTTATTATTTAGATTGTTCTTATATATTGTATATCTCTGTGTCCACAGATATATTTCTTAATTTCTTCTTTTTGTATCTTAATATTTTTAATTTGTAGTATTTACATTTCGGTTAATAATATTTTTGTAGGAGGTTGTTGAGCATCCGCTTAAGGCCAGTTAAGGCGAGGGGTCCAGTAGGGTTCAATAAATGTAACCGTTAATTTAACAATATTTTATTATGAAGCATAAGTTATACACGAACAAGAGCTATTCACATGACTCAAAATGCACAAAATAAAGGGATGGAGTGTTATGGCGTGCACACTCTTATCCCTCTTAGGACTTGTTCCAGCGGGTCGCTAGAGCACGCCTCTGCTGCATGGCAATTGAGTTAATCAGGGTGGTTACATTTTTTCTGTTAGAGAAAGCTTGGTACCGGTACAACATTGTTCAGCAGATCTTTTAAGACCCTCGTCACCGGCCATTTGATTTCGAGGACATAATGTTAATCCTATGGAACTTCAATTTCGTTCACATTTTATTGGCTGATCTCTGGAGCGATAAATTGCATCTAGAGTAAAAGGTAATGAATGCTTTTGTGGTATATTACTGTTTTCCTTCGATTTCTAAAAAATATTTTTACCCCTATTTTAATAAATCGTTTGTGAGTTTTCTGGTCTTTAAAAAATTTTTAACATACTTTTAAAAAACGAAAGAAAAAGGTAAATCTGCAGAAGCCTTCATTATTTTTTGCTCTTTCGAATGTTTTGTGCATTCAAATACTTGATCCAAGCCATTAAGGCGAGAGCGAAAGTCGAAATTCCACTGGATTAACATCAAAATGGCGAAATATTAATCGTATGGAGTTTCGACTTTTGCCCTCAAATCTTTACTATTTGATCTATTTGAATGCAATAAAGTGCATACGAAAAAGTAAAAATTAATGAAGGTTTGTGCAAAATTACAATTTTTTTTCGATTATTGAAAATATTTTAGAGTTTTTTATAGAATTTTTTATTTTTTGCTCTTTCGGTGGCGCTGTATTACATTCAAATAGATCAAGTTGTAAAGATATGTGAAAGGCAATCGAAATTCCTTGGGATTAACATGTTGAAATCAAAATAGTGGGTAGATGGCAGCTATAAGCAAGATTCAGAATTTAAAAATGTTATTTTTCATTTTTTTTTTCCTTTCTTATGCTTTCGAATTTTCATTGCTTTTTTAAAGGTTTGGTAGTTACTTTTTCGTTAGAAGTTTATCGCCGTCCTATATAATTTTATTAAATTTAACTGGTAAATTTGTCTTTTATTTATTTTTTTGTTTAAAATGTTTAACCTTTTCTCTTGTTTAAAAATTAGTATGTTTACTTTTTGTAACAAAAAATTGTCTTCTGTTTTAATTTTTGCTTTTATACTATTGCTAATTAAGACACATAATTCTTTTGAATTGCTATTTTCATTTTATTCAGTGGGGTAGTGTACTTCATTTCACGAAGAAATTGCTGCGATTCGCCCAGCCCTATCCCAGTTACAATGCCACCTGGATAAGTTCACAAGAGCTGTTGTCCTCTGCGATTCAAAGGCTGCGTTGCTAGTCATCGTATCTGATGACCTAAACGCTGGACATTTTGAACTAACGTCATCACCTCGAGAACCTGACTTCTTATGAGAAGTTATTAAGCTAAAAGGAGTGCTTTAAATATGCAGAATGTTTCTTGTCCTTTTCTTCTCTGTACAATTAAAAACCATGTTAAAAAATTTACCAAGGCTCATGCTCAGGATTACATTTCTAATCGTACATCAAACTAGGATTGGAAGAACGCTGTCTCCAATTTGAGTAATGGCCCAAGACATGGAGCGGTCGCTGAATTCCGCCTAGTCACGAGACATGATTACTTACGAAAATATGATTCCTTGCAAGAAATTCTTGCTTTTTGGATTCAAAATTGCTCCTTCTTCTGCTTGCACTCTGTGCAACTCTGGTGAAAATATGGACTACGCTCATCTGCTCCACTACACTGCCCTTTCGAAAGCCTTTCTTTCTGAACGTTACTGGGAGGCCAGAGACATGTTCGATTAATGAACTTTTTTGCAGCTTTTCTTGTTCTTTTTATGTTAGCGAATCGTCGTCATGTTAGGACGTCTCTTTTTGAGTTCATCCTAGCTTGTTGCTTTCTTTGGTTATTCTTAGCTCACGTATTTAACTATTTTTGCTCTTCTATTTTCGATTCCCATCCGTGACGACTCCTGAGACGAAGACGGAAACCTCAGATCCAGAGATTTCCCACCTACAGACCACTACCACCCCTGAGATTACGCCATCTGCTCCTGGGCCTGCCCTGGACATGGAAACCTCAACTACAATGGATACTAACGCTCCTTCAGGTGAGTCGTTGGAATCTTTTCTTGAATCAGTTAGGGTGGATGCACTTCGCGCTAACCTCTCCTCCATACAAAACTCCTCTGATTACCTATCCATAGCCATCTTCGCCGAAAATAAACTAAATTGTCTCTCAAACTTCATGTTCCCTGATATCAACGTCAGTAATAACATTTCAGTTGACCTGATTAAAATCATCGAAGAAGCCAGATTAAAATTCTCCATTCTCAAACATCAAGAAATGAAAGATGACCTCAACCAATTTACAAATTTATGCCAATCATGGGGTATTCAAAACCCTGCCACCCAAACTCCCTTTGTTCTCGCAAAACCACGACAGAGAAAAAACTCCTTACCTGGTGAGACCAGCAAAAAACAAAAATTAGAAGCTACCACCTGCCAAAACAAATTCAGTGTTCTCTATATTGAGGACCCTCCCGAGGAACTCCAAATTGATGAACCACTGCCTCCATCTCCAACTCCAGAAAAAACCACTACCAAACCAAAAAAGAAACATGGCCCTAGTAAAAGACCAGCTTCTCTTGCAAACAAACAACCTCCAGCTCCAACTCCAGTCATAACAGCCGCCCAGATCGCCCAACCTAGTACCTCCACAGCTACTCCTTCGATCCGAACCATTCCAAATCAACAAATGTTGCCTAAACCACTCACAGCCCCTCCTATTACTATAGATAACGTAGTCAACTCCTCAGCCTTACTCCGTGAACTCCAAACCATCACAAGTCTCAAATTATCGGCCAAACTCATTGGAACAAGCCTTAAAATTTTCCCTCAGACCCTTGCAGCCTATATCACCATACGTTGAACAACACAACCTATCCGCATATACCTACCAACTACCTGAGGACAAATGCATGAAGGTTGTCTTGAGGGGCATGCCTGTCGACATGCCGAAACAGGAAATCGTTCACGAACTTGCCCTCTTAAACTACAAAATCATTGAATGCTACGCCATGACAAACCGTAAAACTGGACACCCTATGCCCCTATTCCTAATTACTCTACCAAAATCAGAAGAAAACAAAGGCATCTTCAACATCACTGAGCTATGCTCAATGAAAATTAAAATAGAAGCGCTCAAGAAGAAAACCAGTCCCCCTCAATGCTACCGCTGCCAGGGATTCTTCCATAACTCCGTCCACTGTTACCGCCCTCCAAGATGTCTCAAATGCGCAGGCGATCACCTCACTAAAGCTTGTCAAAAAACTGTCGATCAACCACCACAGTGCTGTCTCTGCGGTGACGCCCACCCTGCAAACTACCAAGGTTGTCCTAAAAACCCAAGAAACAAACCCATAACAGAAAAAGAAGAAAAAACCACTTCAGTCTAACCTGCACCCGCCCCGACGGTTAACGTTTGGGAAGAAAGACTTAAGCAACAGGCAGCACAACTACAAAGTCAAACAAGCAAACCTCAACCATCTACCGCAGTTCCTGTCATCATCACCCCACCGCAAACCTCCACACAGACACCACTGATCCAAACTTCAAA
>BMAW01018728.1:0-17226 GCA_019974015.1 Nephila pilipes | reverse complement strand
ACCTTAAAAAGTTCCTCTCTGATTAGCCTGACTTCAGTGTCTTGTTCTGACAAGCTATGATTTTGCCACGAGACTGTTCCCAGGCCGGACCATACTGGGTATCTACTAGCGTCTGCTAATAGATCCACTTAAAACAGAGCGATGTTCTCATAATCAAAAATCTAGGAATGCAATGCCCATCGCGCTATCTGAGATACCGTAAATCTTTCCTTTAGAAATGGGCCAAGTGAATCCGCGCTGCAGCTCAGTAACCACTCGGAAAACAAATGGCCTACGGCAACCCAACCTTTAATCGCGTTTGAATAGCTAAAACTCAAGTTCATATCGCTATATTTGTTCGGCGTGTCCGTCAAGTTCTCTTCACTCCATAAACATATAATATGAGAGCACATCAGTCACTGATCTTTTGGAGGCAAAACAATTAACCACAATCAAGCGAATACCAGCACGCAAATGAATCTCGGTATCAAAGGTTCTTGACTTGGAAATCGCCTTTAACAGGTGGAGAGGATAAACACTACTTTGGAGACAATTGAACGCTCTTGCATTTCCATCAGCAACTCTTAAATCGATCTTTCCTCTCGTAGTTCCAAGCAGAGTGCAAATGACGGAGAAATTAGTGCAACGAATTCTGAAAACATCCAGCAAAGACTCAAGAAAAGATCAGAAACCCTTTGGCACTCTCGTCCAGGGGAAATCACTTGATTCGTGGTGGCAGGCTAACTCCAACATCTTTAACAACACGACCAAGAAATCATTCTTTATTCACTCTTGCACCCAGACTTTGAAAACTCATGTTCAAGCCGTAAGAGGTGAAGAAAGAGTGAAAACACAGTTGAAAGTCTCGAGACCGTCTCGTATCTAGATTTTATAATGACATCATCCAGCGTAAATTAAAACACCTTAATAATCAAATCCTTAACATTACTTATAAAATCGCTGAAACAATGTTATGATGTGCAAAGACCGAAAGGAGCACGAAACCGAAATCATTAATATGTGATCAACAAACGATACACACGTTGGCCTGGTTCCATTCCAACGAAAAAAAGGCGTTACGTAGATCAATCCTGTACCGAACGTACCTGCATCCTGAAGCCATCGCTAAGATCATCCACCAACGGTAGGATACATCTCACAACGTAAGTTGTCTGTAAAATCGATACAAACTCGAATCCGTCTTTTCCCTGACAACAACTACTTGAAAAATCAGGAAATATAATGGTTCAACAATACCTTCAGCCAACCATTCTCCACTATCGTCTACAATTTTTCTTTCAACAAAAGGTAATCGTCGTGGTTTATGAGTTATCGATGTATCATTCTTTAAATTAATAGACATCTGAATATCAGTAGTTTCAATCTTATTTGGCTTATAGCTTGAAACCAAATTATGAAGAATGTTTCGTTGAACTTTTGTGACACCTGATCCGATTTCAAGTTCTAATTTATCATTTGTTGAGATGTTAGAAATCGAAAATTTTTCGGTATTTTCCGTTTCAGTATTCGAAATTTTTGTTAATCTAACACCGTCTGTGTTGATTTTTATTTCGGCCTGTGCTAAAATATCCATGCCAATAATAGCATCTGACGTCATAGTGTCATTATTGACAACACAAAAGTTGGTGATAAATTTCTGATTATCTATTGTAAGTTCTTGTATACAGCTACCGATAGGTGTAATGTGTCCATTACCAAAAGCTGTAAGTGATCCATGAAAAGTAGTTAAAGGTGGTGAACCGATTTTTTTATATGTATTGTTCGTTAGAATTGTTTTCTGACTACCAGTATCTACTAATGCAATAAATGAATTATCATTAATAGTAACAGTTTTATATATCAAAGGAGGAGAATTATTTACAGTTGACACAGCATTATCAGTTCGATTTCGAATAGGGTTATTGGTACACTTTGCAGAAATATGACCAAAACTTTTACAAACACTACATTTTAAGCCTTTATGTTTGTCGGGACAGAAACGAGAAATATGACCAGACATATTACAATTAAAACAAGTTTTTGGTTTATTATGTGCATTATCTTTTTGGATTTCAGACCTATGAAAATTATGTTTTGAGTTCATGCCGCGTCCTTGACTGAATTGAGAATTAGTTCTTGGAAAGGATTTTTTATTTTTATCACTGACTATTTTTTCATAAATACGAAGTTTCTCTTTAAATTCTGGAATAGATTTAGCACCGTATAAAATAGCTCTATTTGGTGGGTAATCATGTATACCGTTTATACAGCATTCAAATAATGAAGATTCATCAATAATTTCACTGGAAGTACTAGCGAGTTCTCGAATGGCAATAAAATATTCGAAAAGGGATTCGTTTTGACGTCATTTACGTCTACTTAACTGTCTATGAATCTCAGCAGAATTTAATTGATGACGGAATTCTTCTAATAATGCATTTTTAAACGAAATCCATGTGGTAAGATTACGTTGCGTATATAAAAAACTCTTTGCCTGACCTTCGATCAAAGTTTTAGCGAATATTATTTTTTGCTGTTCATTCAACGATGGGAAAAAAAGAAAAGATTCCTGGCAGTCTTGAATAAAACACTTTATATCATATGTATCAGAATCAGTAAACTTTCGATGTGAATTTCCGAGATCTTTCAAAACAAAATAAAGGGAAGGGTCGAAAGTATTAGCAGACATGTTATGATTCAAAGCCGGAGACATCACAGAAGGGGTAAAGAATGAAGTAGGATTTTTTCTGCTTCGTCATCAGAAATTTCAGAGTCACTATTTAACGATTTAGAGTTTAAAGCTTGCAATTTATTTAGATTCGATAAAGATTGAAAAAGTCTATTTAGGAGTTCTTCTTTACTACCGTTAGTATCCAAACCTAACACATTAATTACACAAACCAAATCATTTAAAGAAAAAGAATCGAATATTAATTTCTTACGATCTTCAACATTGAAATCATTGGGAAATGAGGAAAAACTTCGCAATTTTTTTCTTGAATTGCGATCAAATGCATCGTTAAATAATATGTTTAACAACTTAATTGTTTTAATATTTCCTCTTTTAAGAAAATTTGACACAACTGGAATATCATTAAGGGTGATCATCTTTATATAGTTCGAGTAGCACAGTCACTGAATAAAACTTATTTTCACATATGAATTGAAAGGTAAAGAGAGGAGGTACTTACCCCTCTTTTCAGCAGTGATATATCCAACAATGGTATATCCAAATTGGGAACACAAAACACATAAACCGTCTGTTATTATTCTTTTAGCGTTGATTTTTCTAAATTCTGCAACAAGTCCAACGGAATGGTGGCACAACAATAATACTCAACAATAAGTGCCGTCTGCACTTCCAGTTTCGCACAAACTATGGATTTTTCGTAACTTGGTAGTGATGTAAGTGCCGTCTGCACTTCATATACTCAAGTCCAAAACTTTTTTTTTTCTTCTTAGGCGTACCGTCTGTACTCCGACAAAATTACTTCCAACGTAGTCTGCACACTAGCGTCCATTTTTTTGGGCGTCAGCCAAACCGTTAGCCTGTTCGCGTTCTAGTAGCAAGATTTCATTTTAAATTTTAATTTAACTTTAAACAGTGGTTCATTTGCCGAGCCCGAGCCCCCATTGTGGAGGTTGGCGTCGGTATATTGTCAAGAACCACGCTCATTTAAGGAGGAAAAATGTTTATTTACATATGAAAAATTAAAGAAAAAGACGGACACGCATTTCAGAATGCTTACACCTCGAGATCTAACCATCTAATCTAAGTTGAAGGTGGCGCTGCTGCAGCGCAGTGGGACAATTCCCACACACACACACACACACACACATATATATATATATATATATATATATATATATATACTGTCAGCCATTGAACTTGCAATCGCAGAAAGGAATGGTCTAACGAACGTCAAAATCACATGAAAAGTAGAGGTTAGGATATGAAATTGATTAGTATTTTAGCGCATTTAGACGACGCAGGTGAGAGAAACGACATCTGATGCAGTGCATAAAAGAAAAGTTGTGTAGTGGATTTCTCATTCGGAACGCGCTTTGTAAGGTCAGAGTTTGCTCAGAATATTATGTAATGCATCGAGTCAGAAGGAAGAATGCTCAATTGCAAATGCTCGAATTTGATAGAGACATAATCGTTATTTATCGAGAGTGTGAATAATCTTTCCTCGGCATTGCCCGTCGCACTGGTTGAAATCCAACCACTGTCAACGAATAGGAAATCAATGGGTTTCTGAGGGGCATACTAAACGGCATACAGATCTCCACGATCTCCCATGACTAACACCTTAGAGTAGAGACATATTGTGAGATCGGCCCTGCAGAACCGTACATTCACATCACGGACTATTAGTCAAGTAATTGGCCTCTTTGCAGCACGCTCAGTATCCGCTCATACTGTGCGACGACGTTTGCAGCAACTGCGACTGTCATCAAGGTGACCACTAAATCGGCTTCCCTTGACAATGCAGCATAGAAAGAGACGTTGACTCTAACGACAAAGTTGTATGTAGGAGTGGCACAATGTCGTCACGAGTCACGGTTATGTGTGCAGCATTCTGATGGCCGTATACGTGAGTGGAGGCTTCGAGGAGATCGCTCGTCGCCTGCTGTAATGGTTTGGGCAGGCATTGGGTACAGGACACGCACATCTCTAGTTCGGTAATTTGAACGCGGATCGATACATTTCTGATATCATAAGTCCAGTGGTTGGGCTCAATCTTCGAGGTGTCCAAACGCCATCTTCAAACAAGATAATACAAGGCCATGTGAAGCTTTAAACTCACAGCAGCACAATTCTTTAAAATATTATTGCAGGGCTGACATCTACTCGACGTCAAGTTTCGGAGTAAATAATCTGCGAATACTGAATAGACTAGGATGTGACACATAAAGCATTTAATGACGTACAATAGCAATACACAACGTTACAACAGTACAATTTAAGTACATCTAAAGTAAGAACAGAACAGCAACAAAAAATGACGTCATTCGCTTGATGCTGATTGGTTGGAGAGGGGATGCCATTCACAACACCATGTGTTGCATGTCGTGTTCTGTCCTTCCTCGATGCACAGAGTATTCGATTGTTGAACTGGCTTGCGCGATCTCCAGATCTATCACCCATTGAAGTCATCTGTTCACAGATTGCAGAGAGACTGGCCCACTAGCCTTCTGATGCTATTACGGTTGATGGAATGGGGTATGGACAAGAAGCGGTAAAGAATGAATTGCCCGTTTCTGTCATCCATGTTTATTTCGACTTTATTCCTAACCGGATAGGAACGTTTTAGTTGCTTGGGATGGAAGCTGTATCTACTAATTTCGCAATAATGTAAACCTTCAAGCTGCCTGCAAATTTAATCATTATTTATTCATGCGATACTGTTTACTTTCTCACTATAAAAATTTAATTTACTAAATTTAACCATTGTCTCCTTTAAAAGATAATGTTCATTCGTATTTCCAGATCCCCTTCCAAAATATTCTTTTATTTATTAGACCACGCACTCTTAAGACTGGTTAAATCCGCTTAAACCAATTATAAATCTGTCAAAACAATTCCTTTTAATTCCCTATTTATTATGATATTTCCCCGTAATCCCTTTATTCCTACCACGCTTCTCTGACGTTTCAAATGAAATTTCCCTCATACATAAACACAAACACAGAGAGAAGCGCTCTCTCCTCTTCTTGCTCTCTTATGATGCAATAGCTTGAATCAAAAGGCGGAGTGGAAATGGTCTCTCTCTCAGCTTAAAATAAAAGTTCTGTGAAAATTCAATACGCCTCGACTGTGTTATTTCAATGACTTACATACAAGAGAAAGATGGTATTATGTTACATTTAAAGCCGAAAGGATTTTTACACACACACTATTTTCACTGAAGATTCTATGTATAAGTATATGTATTAAAGGTATATTTATTGTAACATAAAACATTTATTAAAAACAAAGAATCATTCGTATTTGGGTTTTCTTTATTTTATTTTTATTATTCCAAAATAAAAAGACAATTTTTACATTTCAAAATAAATGATTTTTCTACATTTCAATTTTAAGTTCAATTCAGATATTTAATTTACAAATTCTACATTTTATTTCCTTCGAAGGAAAATGTCAAGTTTCACTCTCTCTTATGAGTTGGCGCATTTTCTTCCTATCTTGTAGATGCATTTCTGAAAGAAAAAAATATTTAATTGTAAATAACATTCAAATGTAAATTTAGTTTTATGTATACTTTTTTATTAAATAATTTAGAAAAATCAGCCTAAAAGTTAATGTATGTATTTGAAAATTTTGAAAAGTCTCACATCAGAAATGTTCTCAAGAAAACTAATACTGTCCGATTTTGCGATAATTTGATACATATAGGTATTTTATTTAAAGCTGAAAGTCCTTCGAAATTTTCTTAAGACAAATCGGAATAAAACTGAAGCATGAGGAAAGCTAACTAGCGGGTCCTTGATACATATTTCGTACAAAACATTATAAATCATGTTCATTTTACAAATTTTAGGTAGGAAAAACTACGTGAAAAAATAAAGAATTAAATTATTTTAATAATATTGTATAATATTTCTATAGCAAATAACTTGTTAATATATTAAATAAACAGAATAATTGCAACATCATTTTACATATAGATATTTTAGTAAAATTTATAATGTGTTCCCATCAATAAAGTTATATTACATGGAAGGAAAAAAATAGTTAAAAATGATACATTTTTATTTCAATATGCGTTTAATTCCTACATTTTTCAACCGTTTCACTTTCAAAAAATATTGAAATCACGCCTGAAAAAAATCATATAATGATATGAATAACATAATTTTGCGTGAGTTTGAATTTAATTATTAACATAACTTTGCCTGAGTTTTTAAAGAAGTAAATTAAAAGTGAACTAATAAATAATTGCGAGTTAATACTATACCTTAGAATTATCTACTTCCTGATCCTCTTCTGAATCTAAAGTCTTTTTCTAATGAAAATAAAAAAAAAAAATAATAATAATAAATGTCTTATAAAAAAGTATATCCGGCATAATTAAGACAATTATTCTTATACATATGAAATAATTATTTCTGCAAAATTTCTGACTTTTTTTATGTAATTCGAAACTTATATGGAGAATGTGGAGTAATACGAAATTAAGAGTTATCAGAGAATATGTTTTTCAGAATACGTTTTTTTATAGAGAATATGTTTTTTTATATATAGATTTAAAAATTGTTTTTAAGCCCTACTACGCACGAGTGAATCTTCAAGAACAAAGGTTTTACTGTGACTAAAATTTTTTAGCGGGTCAGTTAACGTGACTGAAGTTAAAATAAAAGGATATCATTAAATAGAGTCTCATCTAAAATTTCCATTCTAACTTTACCTTCTAACTTTATACACACACACACATAAACATCAATTTGTTCTTCCAAAGACCTTTTGAAGATTTAAAATAATGTAATTATGTAAACTCGAAAATGAAAGCATTTGATGGAGTGTATTTTATTCCAAAGACTAAAACACTTATTTCAGTTGCTTTTCTAACATTTTTTTATGTCTAAACTACCAATTATTTTAATAATCTTGATTTGTTTATTTTATGCTTTTTAAGTTCATTTTCAATTCATATTTCTTAATGAAAATGTATTCATTTTAATGAACAATAATTCTAACAGTGTTTATTTCTTGCGATTATTATGATATTATATTTGAGCTTCGTAATGCTTTCAGTTTTTGGGTACATTTTATAATTTGTATCGATACTATATATATTTTTCTGCATTTTTCAGAATAAAAAAACACATTGGTATCATTTACTATCATTAGAAAAAAGTGTCTTTATTTATAATTTTTTTAAGTTTTATTTAGATGTAAATGACTGAAAGAACATACCTGAGGGACTTTATCTAGGAAACATTCTTCAAACTGTAAGAACAAAATTGACAATTATTAAACAAGACACAAATAAGAGATTTAAATTCTTATGAAATAATACACAAATAGTAAAAAAATTTTAATTTCGTTCATAATTTAAATAGATCGTGAATATTTCTTCCTATGCTTACTGGTAAGGCATTCTTTCTGCAACTCCTCAATAAAAGAAATCATTATCCTATTATCGCGCTCTGTAGCTCCTAGCAGTGATAACACTAAAAGTTTATGAAAGAGAAATAGGCAAGAGAATCCATTTAAAGTATCACGTGACCGTAATGGTGAAAGATTGTGAGTGAAGTTTTTGTGAAACATTTTTGTCTAGAGAGAGTTGATCCATTTGCAAACTTTCATTTTTTTTCGGACTTAACATATTTTAAAATTATCAGAAGAAAGTAAAATGAAAATATCAAACAAAAATTTGTACATCATTCTGATATTTAGAATTGCTAAAATGATAGCATTAAGCTTATGAGGAATAAGAGAAATAATATATCAGATGAATATATAAAATTCAAAAAAGGATTATATCTAAAAATGATATATATTCAATATGTTCTTACTTCTATTATTATTTTTTTATGTTTTATTAACTGACATTTAAAGAATACTAGGAGTTTTCTAATTAGAATAGACTTAATGTATCAATATTTTCTTTCCTCTTATAATTAATTTTTAAGCTTGTGACATTGGGCTATTCGCGGTTTCTCTTCACTAACCTTGGGGACTTTCAATTGAGATTGATTGCTTTCACTAAACAACCTTTGCCCAACCAAAAATGAAACGTGATACGTAAAGTTAGTATGTAAAGCAGTTAGGAATGAACTGAAGTTGTTAGGTTTGGAAATATATAAACTACGACTGAAAGTAGCAAGGGTCTCTGAAAGAGGGTCTGAAGGGGGATCTGAGAGAGAAGCTGTAGGTGAGATGAGGTGAAGCTGAAGCGTTAGATAAGAGAAAGGAGGAATTAAAGTGACAGTAGAGGGTTCGAGCAAGGATTACTGTAGAAAGATTTTGCCTAGTGTTTGCAACAGTTGTTCCAGAATCTGAGTTGCAGTCGAGGAAAGACTATTGGTAAGAGTCTGTTAGAGTACTATTGGTGGGTGGAATTAAGGTATTAGAAAGCTTACCCGAGAGAGCACAATCTTTTCTGTTATAGTAAATATATACTAATAAATTGTTAAAAGTTGTTTGGTGATTCTGTAATTATTTGTGTCGTAGTGTTTAATAATTGAATCTAGTGATGGCACAAGGAACTCCCGGATCGGGAGGGCGTCACAAGCTGTAATAGAGATGTTTAAGTTTGCAATATCATAATTTAAATAAAATTATGTTATTTAATATATGCTATTTTCCCAGATGCATTTTTTAAAAATAAACATGCGAGTCATTTTAATTATTATTAAGGGTATCGAAATTATTCATAACGTAATGGAAACATTGAGTGAAAAATACAAAATAGTGAAATGAAGCTCACTTGTTTCTGCTTGGCTCCCGAGTAGTACAGAGTTTCTCCATCGCTGCAACTTCCAAAACCATTGGGGAAGGTAGAATCCCGACATTCATCAAAGACGTCCTTTAGCTGAAATAGCATAAGCGATGATGAATAAAATTATTTGTCATCCAGAAGGAAAAAAAATTCCGAACAGAATTACTGCGATTATTTCTACAGAAAATGTATTATCATTTGAAAGTATGAAATAAATCTTTTAAACAAAACATCGTTTAAATTGTCTCAAAGATTTATTTTTCTTTTTAAAATAAAATTTCCATTAATGATGTAAAGATTTTCTTTCTTTACAGGTAATTAATTTACTCCCTTTTCTAAAGTGATTACAAATACATCTGCATTCATTTGAAATTCAGTGACTTTCAAAAGAAAAAATACGCTATAAATCTGATATTTGATTGTTTTTCTTTGTCATAAAATAATGTAAATGCGGTTTTACTTTTTTTCATAAACTACAGTCTCTCCGTTGTTACACTACAAAGGGTAGCTTAAGACACTTTTATGAAATTAAAAATTTTGTTTTCCTTTGCAATTATTTCACACTTTAAAAAACCAATATTTGTTATTCTTTCAAAGTGAAATCTTCAGGAATAATTTTCGAATAATATAATGAAAGTATTTATTACTAAATTGATTTAAAAGTGTTTGAAAAAAAAAAGAATGTAAAAAACTCTAGTAAGATAAATTTTTTAAATTCGAAATGATTGAAGGAAAGAAATATTATTAATTACATATATATAATAAAATAAAATTATGAAGTAAAAAAGTATCACTAAAAACGAGATTGATAAAGCAATAACTGATAAATATAAAAAGGTTTTAATGTATTAACCTATAAAAAATTAATTTCCAGACATATGGGTGCATTGTTATTACATTGTTTGTCAAAGAATTTTAATGTTCAAAATTTATAACGTTAATTTGTTTTTACGATAAGACCTTCAAATTTGAAATGAATAATTTCCAAAATGTTGTCTATTGATTGAACAAGAACCTTTATATTATTTACAATAAATGTAATTAAAACTTTTTTTGGTATGAATTTCACAAGCATTTCAGATTTTTTTTCCATATTACGTTTTATAATAATATCTTTGTTTTATTTCAACTAAATAGACAGTTAGAGTTTAATAATTTCTGTGGAAAAAGCTTTGGTATATATAACAATTAAATAACTCTCTACACATATAACGAAACTGATTAAATGACCTCTTGGCACTAGTAATTAAAATACTACTTGTTAGGTTTCATTTCACTTTCGACAATAATACATGTTTATGTTTTCTGAGGAAAAAGGCAAAAAACTGTTTCTGTTTGTTATTTAGTACCAATAGAAATTCTATAAACATAGTAAATTCATCTTGATTTCACAAGAATCATACACTATTCGCAATAATTTTTCGTACAGTAAAAATTACATGTATTAAAAGCATGAAAACATAGTAAAAGAAACGAATTTCAAAGACACGACACAATGTAACTAATAAATATCAGTCCAAATGCTCTTTTTAAAATATCAATCGAAATATTAATAATTTTGGCTAGTTTACGCAAATTTTGATCTTAAAATTTCTTCGTACTACATCTAATATTACCGGAATAAAAAAGAAATTGTAACAATATACTAAAACCTTTTATCAAAATAAAACTTGAGATTTCAGAATGAAATCAAAAAGTATAGCCGAATTTGCATACAAAGAAGTATAGTGTCGAAAGAAAATCTCCCCGTGAGAGAAAAAAAAAGAAAAGAAATCTTAAGGAAAAGCTAAACGGGAAGGCTTCGGTTTGAATTGAGCGCGTGGTGCGTGAAATAAAGGATCACAAAGTGTGATTAATGCTTTTAAAAGTTCCTTGGGAAAGTCAACATCATCATTTTTTTCCTTCATTGGCATTAATGCTATTTTTCAATTTAGTTTCCAGCAGTTTATTGTGTATTTCTAATGCTGAAAACCGACGAAGCGAGATTATGTTCACAAGGTCAAAAATATTTTAAAAAAACATATATAGTTGTAATATGAAATATCTAATGAAAAATTCCAATATTTATGAACTCAAATTCCTGAGCAACATGATTGAAAATGATGCACATTTAAGAGGAGTTTATAGTAATTAAAAAAAAAACCCTAAATGAGTGAACTGAAAATGTAACTCTATAAATTTTCACAAGCTTCCCATATATTTTAACTGAGAAATATCTATCCAAACTAAATGATTGAGGTAGAAAAAAATACCCCTTAATATCAAATAATAAACTTCACTTAGAAATTATATGTCTAAAATACATCAATGGAAAAGCAGTTGAACAATAATAAGCACTAAATGTTACCGGTTTGGGAAAGTCATTGGCACAATCTAAATAGCTTTGACACAAATCCGGTTTAGCAGCTGAAAGAAAAAAAATTCATTTGTTTCAAAAACTCATAAAAATTTCAATAAAAATAATAAGTTACTATATATTTTTATGTGCATTAATGTATTCATAAAATAACTCATACAATAATTAATCAATTGCTTCAATCACATTCCACCTGTAAATTTGCTTCCATAACCCAAAAGAAGTGCATGAATTTCTTTTGGAATGATTTTAACGTGCTCTGATTGAACGCATTTCAAGGCTTGTATAGATTTAATAAGTCTGAAATTCATTTTCTATAAATAAATACTCGTCGTTTCATTCATATATTTAACTTTAACGTTAAAATCTACATTTTCATTAAAAGTATTGCCTATTTGAAATTAATATTTTTGTTAAGTTGATGATAAATATTTTTCCCCCATATTTTTAATTTATAGAAAATTGCACGTAATATTAATGCACTTTAAAATTTATTTATTACGAAAGGAAACAGTTCCAAGAGAGAGTACTTATATATTTTTGTGCGTAAGTATTCTATCCCAGTAAATTTTAGTAACCAGTATTATCGAGTAAGGAGTTTTCAGTACACATAAAATAGTAACACTTGCAGAGTATCGACGAAACATATGTAGAAGCTACTTTAATTATATTAAGAAATCGGAGGCTTTTATAATCAACCGTGTTTATTTTGTTCCTTAAAAGTCGTTATATTTATTCATATATCTATTGTTTTAATAATGTTATTAAAAATGATGAGAATTTTACATTGAAAGAATTTTCCTTTTATCTTTACAATGCTTATGTTTTTTTTCCCTGAGGGTTTGAAGGAATGCCGATTTGAAGTTTGGAAAAATGGGCATGGTACATAAATTTTAAACTAACACTTTTAATTTGTCAAAGAAGAATTTATGAAAATTACTTACAGTTCGAAACGCAGGAGCTCGTTTTGAGAATGTAACTTACAAGGGAATCATCGTACCCTTTGAAAGACACAACACCACCGATCGCCAAAACTGACAGCACTAGCACCTGAATGTACAGACCTTGCATGTTTATAATTCTGATTTCTTCTCAAAAATCTGCTGATTTACTGAAAAAATTAATACATTTAAATTCATTGCAAATGTTTCGTCTCTTTTAAAATGCAATTTTAAAATTTTAGATTGTGTTGAAATCACATCCTCTCAACATTGGAAATGAAAATATGTTGCGCTTAGCAACACGAGGGAGAGAGAGTTGTAATTTTGAAATTTTGTCTAGAGACGGAGACAACATTTCACTACAACTTTAAGCAAATTTCTACAACTCACCAAATAGCATTGAAGGAAAGGTTGGAGAAAATTTATTTGCGGTGGATATAGAAAAATTAAGAAAATCATACAGACATTAGCAATGAAACTCTGGATATCAGTACACTAATTCGAATATCTTTTGCAATGATATGTGTTTCTCCAAATCAGAAATAGTGCGTATAGTACCATCGTTAGGTTAGTCGGAAAAATCTAATACGAAAACTTAGATGCTATCTGTCTCTTAAAATACTTTGGTGTATTTGAGGCTCCAAAAATGAAGAATTTTTTTCAGATGACTTAGTATTGATTTATCTTCGGAAGGGATATTTTGGTACAGGTTGCAGAGATAATTTATCGGACCTAATCATAACGGTTTCATGGTAACGGCTAAAACTTTATGTTTTCTTTTTTATTTAAAAAAAAAAACACTGAATAATAAAATTTGATTAGTTCCCCCTAAATGCGTAATTTTATTAAAACTGTTTTTGTTTCAATAGAGAAAGTGAGTGAATGTAAAGGTTATTGGCGCAAGAGCCAGATGTGGCTATGTTGCGCCATTCAAGATATAACTGTGGTCTAGACGTGAAAAATTGAAAAAAAGACAAAAATTGATTGACAAAGAGGGTCGAAAATAGAGAAGGATCGCTAGGGTGCCCCGGGAGTGCGTCACTCGTGTTTACCAAAGGCAGTAAACCCCAAGGGAAAAAAGATCACTCTGTGCCTTGGGGTTATGATGCCCGTACTTACTTTTAGAAAGCAAGTCTCTGAGGTTCCCTGATGTAGCAGATATGGCCATGCTGCGCCAAACAAGATTTAACTGCAGTCTAGAAGTGAAAAAATTGAAAGAAAAAAAACCAAAAAAGTGATTAACAAGAAGAAGCGTCGAAAAAAAAGAGAAGGATCTTTAGGGTACTCCGGGGGTGCGTCACCCATGTCTATCAAAGACAGTAAACCCCATAGGAAAGAAAAAGATAATAGGTGCCTCGGGGTCCTGATGGTCGTACCTACCAAAAGAAGGTATGCTTCTGAGGTCCCCTGATGCAATCCCCTGTGGCAGGGTGTCCGGCTATTTACGCAGACACTGGGCACTCATTTTAATCACCTCTTACGACATGCATGAGCAACAATAAGACTATTCTGTCATTCCCGGTCACCACACAGGTCGTGTTTCAATAGAACTAACTTTCTGTTTAACTGACGTAACGTCTGTAAAATTGTTTGTGTGACCGAGCAAATAAATCCCACTCTTAAAAATAAGTTCACGAAATTTGATTTTTCGCTTCACGTTTATTATTTTCATCACGTCATATTATTTTCAAAGGTCATTTAGATGAAGTACATATAGGATGCGAAATTAATGAATAAACTCAAGTGGTGGTTTCAGATACTAAAATGACTACCTCATTATTATCTTAAAAGGCGTCTTAATCATGTATTAATAAATATAGTGTGTAAGTAGGCAAGGCTAGAAAATGCCTAATGTGTTTTCATAAGTGTTTACCTTTAATTTATTTATAAACTTCAAGAACAATTTCCAAACATTTTATTATGTTGTCTTTTGTACAAATTGAGCTTATTACTGATGCAATGGGGTATGAGCAGTAATTCAAATTGGCAAGCAAAAACATTCTACATTATATGTAAGATTTTTATAATATCGAGTATTTTTGCAGAAAAATAATATATAAATTAAAATTAAAAACATTCAAAGTTATAATGTACAAAAGTCAAAAAATTGCTGAAAGAATTGTATTACACAACATTCAATAATACAAACACATTAATTAATTATATAATTAAAAAATAAGGTATAAAAACTAATTTAAACATTTACAACAAAAGTAATATATCAAAGACTGATCAAGACCCACAAATGTATCTTCAAAGAAAAATTAAGAAATTAAAGTTAAATAAAGGATGTCAAGTAATTCTAAGCTGTCTCAGACTTTGGAATACGAAAAATAGGTTTATACTAGCATTATGGAGGTCTCTCATAAACCATAAGAGAATTACTGTATAATAAAATGTTATAAAAAATACCAAACCAAAACAAAGGAAGCAAATTCGTTTAAAACAAACTAAATTAACGTATCTATTAAGGTATACGTCTACCTTTGAAACGCGATTTTCGTTCAAAAAGTCGATTTTTTTTTATTTACAGTCTATTATTAACGCCGGATTTCTTAGCTTTCTAGAGCAGTTTCAATTTTGCTTCTACCTTACATAGAACTTGAGTTATAAGCATTTTAATAACAGTTTGTGTCAAATTTTAGAACTGGAAGTAGCATTCTACTACCGGAAATGGAACTTTAATGTTTGTTTTTCATTGATATTTTAGGCAATATCGCCATCAAAATATCTTCCAACATGCAAGATGAATTTCCTGAGACCCAAAATGCAAATGAATATTTTAATGGTGTAATATGATGGAAAGTACTAAAGGAAGTTTTGTTTGTTTGAAAACTGTGAAATTGGGTGCATATGATGCAATTATACAATTTAACGAAGGACATCAAGGCTGCTTAAAAATCTTAAATAAACTGAACATTGAAAATCCGGGCTACTTCACTGTAAAGGGATACGAAAAGTTGGATTATAATCGAATCAGGGATTCGAAGAGCCATACAACACCTATTGCATGCAAGTGTAGGAAAATTTTAAAGGCCATCAGGAAGAAAAAGATAACTTATTTAAGTAATACAGATAGTGACCTTTACAAATCAGGGGTCTTTTAATGTTAAATGTTTATGTAATTAGTTAAGTTTCTGGTTTGAAATGTATTTTCAGCTTTTTAACAAAATCAAGATTTTCATATTTTGTTTCAGCGCAAAACATCGTATTGAAAAACGTTATGTATATAATGTTAAGAAACTTTCATGGAATACTTTATGAAAGTGATTTTAGGACTTGAACCTCTCCTATTGTTATAATGCTATTACTTTGTATTTTACTGATGATAAAAGTCATAACTTATCACAAATTTGTACGTTTATTCTGTATATTAAAGTACGACTTTTAATAATTATTTAATTTTCAGGGTCATAATTGTGAGAGAGGTACAATTCCAAAATATATTCGATTCATCATAATAAAATTTATAGAATTGAAATATCTTTATTTAAATTTCAGTTTTGGTGTTTTCCACAAGGGCCATTTTACTGCTATTTTTATGTATTTTTTAGCTGAAATATTAAAACAATTATTAATTTAAGCAAATTTTACATTACATTTTAAATTTTTAGCCATATCTTATAGTATAATGCATATAAAAAGTTATTTTTTTCAATTATTTAAAAAATTCCTCTTCGAAGGTAGGCGAATACCTTAAAAAAACTATACTTAACTATACACATTATTAAAATATTTTAACTAAAAATGTATTAAAATCCTTTTAACACATAAGCAAGCATTAATGATGTAATAAATTTACTCATCCTACCAAATTTTTAAGAATTATTTCAAAATGAAAAAACTTACGTATTTTGAAGAATAATTCTAAGTAATTAAGAAATATTTTTTATGAGTAATAAAGAAATACTCTTAAAAATAAAATTCGAAGATTCGTGAAATTAACAGGAACTAAAAAATTCAGTAAATAAGTGTCCATTTGCAGAGAAATACTCTTTAAAAATTTATTTTTCCGAGAAAATGAACAAATCCAAAAATTTACTTGTAAAAATACGTAAGCTATTCCCACAAATTTATGATACAAATAATTATATATATATATATATATAAAATTTTCAAATATTTATTAATAAAATTGCATACTAAATAATTGATATCTAAAATATAATTAGATATAGTTATTGACTCTATAAATAGAAATAAAATAGAATAAATAACTTTAGAAAAGTACCTTATTAATACGAAATCTAAAATTGCCTCTTTTCCCATAAATGTTACTAATAGTTTTGTTATCTATAATTTTTAATTATATGTCTAAATATTCTGTTTCATATTTACTTTTTATATTTTAAATTAGATTTATATGAAGAGAAAATAAATAATGGCTCACAATTTCAAAAACCGAAGTGCGATGCTCAAAGAAATGACTCATTTTGGTTAGAATTGTTGCTCCCCATTGCATTGAACCCTTACTCATTTTATAACAAGAACGCTTGTTTAA
>BMAW01018724.1:168360-186993 GCA_019974015.1 Nephila pilipes | reverse complement strand
GAGTGTATGTGTGCGTGAGTGCGTGTGAGTGTATGTGTGCGTGAGTGCGTGTGATTGTGCGTGTGTGGTGTGTGTGTTAGGATGTTGCATCTGATAATGGTATGAAATAGCTGTGTGTCACTAAAGACAGGTTTTAAAAAATATGCAGCTTCTGTAGGTAAAAACCATTAAATTAATATTCAACCCAAAGCTATATTTAGATATGAATACTCGACAATATTTTTCTGCATAATTCAGAAGGCTTGTTAGAGGGTGGATAAAAGTATGATAGAGTTTATATTATGTTACAGATATTGAATGGGAATAGAGTTTTATTAATTCACGGATTATGTGCTTCATTACTAAGAATAGGATCGGCTTCTTAAAGGTACAGATGTAGATAATCTTCCACAGCAAGTATAATAAGTGTCGCAAATTATCTTTATTTGAAACTAACTACAAGAGAGATCAAAATCACTACACTAATCCATCTTAGATATTATCTTGTAAATTTTAGTAAGTCTGATATATAGGTTAACTGCACACCGATGTCTTTTTAAAGGAGCGATGCATATACAAGCACGCCATCACCAAATGTGTGTGTCAATAACATGTAAATGATTTCCTTTAAAGAAATATCTTCATCAAAAAATTCAATAAAATTAACTCGTGACAAATCTATTAGAATTTTCCATGAGAATAACTAATGCAGTTGGAAAAATGATTTTTTTAAGCATTCTAATTACCTCAAAATTTCTGTAAATATAATTTTTAAAAAATAAAATGTTAATTTCGAAAATACATAAAAACCTCTTATCATAACTAAAAATTTTTTATAATGATCTTAATTCTAGATTTACAGAAAATGTCTCAGTAGAGTTGAATGGGTGGCTCGCTGTCTCAATATATAAAGAATACACAATACAATTACAAGAAATTGTAATACGATCTCAATACTAAATTTACAGTCACTGTCTCAATGGAATTGAATTTGTTTTGCTCTATAGCTATATATATTCACAAAATTCATTAGAAAAACGTAAATAAAATTTGTAATCCCGGAATAAAAGGATATTCATTACATATAATCAACGGGAATTAAATTATAGCATCCAAAAATAGTAATTTCATAGGTAGATAATGATATAAATGATCTATGCTCCACAATTTCTTGTAAATACAATTATTTTAAAGATATTAGAAACCTTACAGAGAACTTTTCGCTACATTACTTCAAATGAGCAGTTTTCTAATTTGTGATTGCAAACTTATCAAATTTTTCTAGCTTCACAATCTCAATTCTCATAACTGAAAAAATGGTGTAAAATGTATTTACTAAATTATGCTGTTAAGTAACTAATTAATGAACATGATTAACAGATTTAATTACCTTCTGTGAAGAATTTCCTAGTATTTTAAGAAGCTGATTTGTTACCTGAATATTGGTATAACATTAAATTTGGTTAAATTCTGTTTAATAGTTTCAGAGTTCTAGAATTAGAGAACCCCTTACGTTAATTAACTTGTTTAATTTTTTTTTTTATTTTGTTTGGTTTTTATTAAAGTCGCACTAGAAACAATATGAGGGGGTTTAGCACCGAATATGTGTGCTGACACATCATTCTCCGAACTTCATCACCATGTTATTGAAGTACTTTAAATATCATCAAATTTAATGTGCCTCATCCCCACTATACGTCGTGTCTGTAGTGACATCAAGGCTCGACTAAAACCGCCCGCTACGAGTTCATGACTATAACGACTATGCTACCGTTACCACTTGAAACATTTGACTGTGTAGAATATTTACTCGAAAATTTTCATGGTTATTTACACAATTAAATGAACATTTCCATACTGTAAATACTATAAAAATAACAAATAAAGTAACATTATTATTTAAAAATATGGATAACTAAATCCAGGTGCAAAAATACGGAGTGGCAAAATGTGACGGTTCCTGGGTATCAGAATTATTACCTTCATAAATCACTTAAATTTAAAGTTTTATGTAATCCCCTCCAAAGGTCCAGGATGAATTCAAATTCTCACAAGATATATTAATATATAAAGTACATATTAGTTTATAATAACCAATTATCTATTAACTTATTATATGGTGAACGTAAATTGTAGCAATATTATAAATAAAATATAGCAATGCCGGTAATATCGAAATTGCAAATTTCAGCCTTAATTGTTGCCAGTAATTTTACATTGTGTTAAGTGGTATTTTGGTAAATCATGTACATAACTATAATGCACAATTTTGTAATCATGCAGTGCACTTTAGTAGCAGAACTGAGCAATAATACAGATGTTTTAAAGGAATATTTCAAAAACATGTTATAGAAAAAAAAAACCAATAAGGAGTTTTCGTCAATTCCATAGTGAAAACGAAAAAATAATGCAATAGTCTTATTTTACAATGTTCTTGTGAGATATGTCATGAAGGTCTTATAAATTTAAATTTAGATTATAACTTAAATGGCATTGACATTCTGTTACTATCAAATGCAATTTTAGTGTTATATCCAATAATGATTACGTTTTAAACACTCATCTGACGATGCTGTATCATATATTACTCAAGTTAATTCATGCTGATAATGCAACGATGATGTACAGAAAATACAGTCACTTTAGGTATGTGGCAATTTCTTATTTTACCTTGAAGTTCTTACAAATGCATACCCGATTCTCTGTCCACTTATCTCTTAGGTATTTCAACCATAAAAGCGATAGTTACAACACTATCTGTGAAACTTTTCTTGAGTTAAGTGTGGGGGGGGTTACTTTTCCATTACAAGCTCAAGGCGCCGACAGAACGACTCTACACACTTGATATTTCAACTTAATTATTTTATTATTTATTTCCAAACGCTTCTAGCATCCACCGACGGGACACCATCAAAGAATCATGATCCCTTGTTCAAGGTATGTGCAAACGTCATATATCAATCCTCAAAGTAGTAAAAGAAATAAATATTTTCCACGAAAAAATATGAGGAAATATATTCAAATTTAGTAGGTTTCTTCAATAAAATTATTGAATTAAAATTTTTGTAATCTGAAAGAACTATTTTCAGGGAGCGGTTATTTTACACAGAAATTAGCTCTCAACTTGGAGATAAAAGTGTAGATAAATTATATTTCTTGCGTGTTTATTTTTAAGACATGTTGACAAAAGAATTACATATATTTAATTAAAATTTTATAATTGTTTTCACTATGGAAAACATTTTCTTTAATATATGTTACATATTCATTAATAATTATTCGTAAAAACAAATTTAAAGATATTTTAATTACATGATTTATATGTTCAAAATAAAAATTAATTTAATCTAATTTTGTCTTAGAATACAAGAATCAAATAAAACGTCTATTTATTGAAAATTTTTATTTTTACTTGAGGTTTAGTAAATTTCTTGTAATATTTGGACGTATAAATTAGGATTGAAAATTTAACCCAACTACAATCTTATATAAATTGCAACACCTCTCTCTCATTATTTAATTTTACAGACATTTTAAAACTTAATTAAACAGTCAATGACATTAAAATTCCATTTGAAGAGATGTCAGAAAAAATACACGCATAGCTTATTATTTTTTTACAGATTTTGCAAGATTGCTTTCTCTCAAACAATTCTCCACGAACCATATTTTTAATCTCAGAATTACATAATTAATTTCTAGCTTAAAGACTTACCCTATTCGAGGCAGACGTTTCTCGAATGCAGAAGGTTTAATACCTTTTGCAACTCACTTGAACATAGAATCACTTCTATCCAATTTTAACTACAAGCGACCAGATATAGCATTTCATTCCGTTCTTAAGAAAACATCTATCGATGCCTTTTTATCAAATGTCCCTTACTCTTCTCAATACTATTTTGCTTATATTTCACAATCTTTATTCCATTCTTTGATTTCCTTACCTTCATCTAATTTATGTAATCCCGTTTCAATTTTTTGGAAAGGTAATTTTATGAAATTTAAATTACTAGGAGTCTACAAGGTTAATGAAGAGGAAATCGTGAATAGTCCGAAGTCACAAAGTTAGTTTTTCACACTTCTAGCTTCCACATCAAGCCTTGTGAAGATTTCAAAACTTAATTTCATTTAAAGTCATTTAACTAACATCTGTACATGTAATCTCTCTCAAACTGAAAAATGTAATTTATCGAGTTTAGATGCCTTGTTCTGGCAATTCGATCAATGATTTCAAGAACTGAACAATTGAATTTGATAAGCAAATAGAAAAATGCAGTGTATAAAGTGATGCTTAGAGCTAAGTAAATTAAAAACTTTTCTTCATCTAGAAAAATATCCTTAGCTATATTCATATTGGTGATGTTTTAATTAGATACAATAGTTTCCATCCTTTAAAAATATGATTTTTCCAGTAATGAGATATGTATCTTTCAAAACAAGCACAGAATTGGTAAAGCTCATGAATTATATTATACTCGTTTCGAATAATTTTGTAATGACTTGATTACAAAATAATTCGAAATAATTCTGTACTCATTACTTATTTTAATCAACTCAGATTCATTACTTATTTTAATCAACTCAGATTCATTAATTATTTTAATTAATGCAGATTCAAGACAAATGTGTATTGCAGGAATAGCGGCGAAATTAAATTAGAATTTTTGAAAAAAAACAGAACACCTAAAATTATGCAAACCTACAATACCTTCATATCATCTAGTAATGCGCTTTTGTCTCTTGCTTTTCTTTCTCGGAAACATTTTAGTCAAATCTTCACCACTTTCAAAGCTGTATTACATTAATAAGCATTATATATCGTTGGAAAAATTGTTTTTAATTCGTATTTGTGTAAAATAAATCCATTATATTTATTGAGATTAATGTTCCGATATTCGAAATATTTAAATTTGTAATGTGGTCTGCCTCATGCTGGAAGCGACATCTAGAACGTCAATGCTTCTGACGATTTATTATTCGTCATAAATGTATGTTTTATACACTTATGTTAAAGTACTTTGAGTCCTGTTTTGTAATTTTGGCACCGAACAAAAAGTAGCTTTTTTACTGAAATTTTTTATATCTTCTTTATAAATTTAATTACGTTCTGATTGCTATATTATTATTTCATTATGTAAAATAATAATTTATAATTAAATTTCTGATTTTCACTTCTTTATGTAATTGAATATATCGGTTAAGATCGTTGTTGAGTAGTTCATTGTAAATACTTAAATTATTTTTATAGAAGAAAGAACTAGATATAGAGCTTTATATAATTTTGGTATAATGATGTTAAGAAACTGCTATTTTACGGAAAGTATAATGCAGTTATTGGAAGTAGAGTTCATTTCTTCTAAATATTTTGTTTAATATAATAAAATATAGTAAATAGTAAGTAGAATTTTAATAACTTAGATGAATATCATAATTTATCAAATTTAAATCGATTAAATGAAATCTGCTTAAAAGGACAACAATGTTACATAACTGTAAAGCAATGAACTTCACACAGTTATTGTTTGCTGCAGAATATTTTTATTCACAGGCTTACATTACTTAAATAAACATAAGCTTCTAATTGTTCTGAACATTTAATTGAAAATTAGTGGATTGTAATTTTTAGAACGGCCTTTGAATATTTTCAATGTTACAAAAATGACCGTGGAGGTCTAGTGATCATGGTCGTGGACTTGATATAGGTGGTTTTCGTCCAAACGTGGGTTCAAGCCGTGATGCCACAAAAGATCTACCGTGTTGTGGGGATGATGCGCTTTAATTCTAGTCCAGGTTACAAACCCGAGATCCATTGGCATGATGAGAAAGTTAGGAGATGGAGGTGCTACCTCAGGTATCGTCTATGTCATTTGACCAAGGCTCAAATTTACGAGATGCGTTGCCAATAGCCTTTGAGTTGCTTCTCAATGCGACATTAATAAAACCAGTCTAATCAATGTTGCATAAACGGATATTAGCAAAACAACTAATTCTCACTAAAAGATGTGGAATTGGGTGGCTTTGTTGGTGTGTGTATATTCTAATGTTAAATGTTTTTATAGCTTACTTTACAATTTATTTCTATTACTTTCTTATAACAAATAATGTTATGTTTTAGTTAGGAAAGAAAACTCGAAATAATATTAATATCATAAATTGAAAAGTACATGATATTTATATTTCAAGACGTTCTATTATACTTGTTATAGGTCTATTTTAGATTTTATTCTTTACAGCTTCAGCGAATTTATAAAGAAAGATAAATTCATATTATTATAAATAAATGAATAATAAAATATTTTAAACATTACATGAAACATTCATAAGATATTCTATTTAGTTTCAAGTAAACGAAAATTCTAAAAAGGCGACTAAAAACACGCAAACCTAAGGAAATAAATAATTACACATTTACAATTTAAACTATCCAGTTCACGTACAAATACAGCAGTATCTATATGTAATCGTCATTTACTGTCTAAAATAAAATGTAATATTGGGGAAAGTTATGTACAGCAGATATAGTATTTCAATTACATGCTTCTAAAACTATTCAGTATCTAAATAACTTAAAACTATCATTTTAAAAAAAACATTGCAACAAATAGAAAAATGAAGAACAACCGAAATAAATATGTACTGTTTTCTTACTTAGCATTTAGTAACAATGTTAAACACTTAACACAAGTTTGGAATCTACCAATGTATTACTCTCTCAATACAATATTGGCTTATAAGGTTTTAAAAAATTTTTTAAGGGGGCATCTTTCGTTCAAAAGCAATGAATTTCTTCTTAAAGTTTTAGTTATTGAAGGAGTAAAGAAAACTACCATAATAAATTGTAGAATTCACATTTTTAAAAAATAAAATGAATTATATCTTAAAAATAGAGAACCTTGTAAAATTGATACATTTAATGCATGAAATATATCAATACATTTCAGTAACAAAACGTAAAGAAATAATTATCAATGAATGCAAAATATTGATTTATAAAAGGAATTCCCTTGAAATATGTTTTAATTTTTTTTTATTTGAAGTAATACTGTAACATTTATGAAGCAGTTTTACCAAAGACAAATTCATTGACATACAAAAACATTTATGTTGAGAAAATATTTTTTTCCACTTTTTATCGATTACAATGCTTTATGGTCATTTGAAAAATGGCACGTTTTACTGTCAATGAATTTTGAGAATTCGAATTTTTACATACGAAACAATCAAAGGAATACATGTTCCGGAATAATTATGGAAATAATTGTGATTTTTGAAGGACTTATTTTTCAAAATGAAAAAGACTGACAGAAAATTTATATTTCCATCTTTTTTTTAAATAAAAAAAAAATTCCTTTCATTTGCAAGAAAGACAGAAACAGGAAAAAGAAATTAGATAGTAAGAAAAACGATGAATAATGATTAAGAAAAAAATAAAATATTTGGAACAATTTCACAGTTGATTTGCTATCTCTATTTGAAATTCTAAAAGAAGTCTCAAGAGTGTTGTTTTGAAATTCAAATATTTTTGTGTGGTTTATGGCTTTGCAAAAAGTTAATGGATCATGAGATAACAAAAGCTCCCTCGGATATTCATTGCTTGTTTTATTCAAACCTTATAAATATATAAGAACCATAAATTACTAGAAATTCGCAACGCTGAATAGATAAAAGAAATAAAATACTTTTCATATTTAAATATAAAAGTAACATTATTTTGGTTTTTAAATGAGATTATTATTAAGAGATTTATTGAATGTAATTTGCACATGTCAGTAAGATGAGAAAGTTTGTAATTGAAATTCCAATTTAGATAAGCAAAGACTTCAGAACAATTTGTTTCTAGGATAAAACTATAATGTCTAATTTATTTGATTTATGTTATTCAGGTAACATTGTGAACGTTACTTTTTATTTAAGTAATTCAGATTAGATTACACATTTTAATTTTTAAGCTTAATAATTCTCGAAAGACTTTTACGCAATTTCTAAATTAGTGAGTTTTTATCCAAAGCTTTCTTTCCTATGAAATGTTTTTATGAATAAGCTATGAATTCTATTCATTCTTTAGAGTACATTTTGTTCAATTTCATTATATTTTTTCGATTCAATTTCTACCTGAGACCTCTATTTTGTTTATCAAAATTTATGCAAATATTCAAGAACTGAAGTGAACTGTATCTTTTAGCCATTTTTTTTTTATAAGTTTCCTCACTAAACAATCAAGAGACTGAATAACACATAAGATCAGACAGAGACTACAATATATGTTGAGTTGAGAGGCCATATATAAAAAATGTAGTTCTGTTTTAATGTCGTGGAAGCTGATAATAATACTCTGATTCCAGATTTTAGGGAAGGGTATATATTTACTAGTAATATTGAAATGAATCCAATTTCACTCGCTGGTATTTAGATACCTTCATTTCCCACATTGAAGAAGCTTACTTATTTTTATTCTTGCTACGAGTAGGAAAGATATTTGAGTTATTAAATACGATTTTGTTATGATTTGGGCAACGATCTCGTGAGTATTTGAACATTTTAGCCAACCATGTACCTACGATGGCTCAAATATTATTTTAAGCAGGAGGTGCCATCTTCCAGCATGATAATTGTCCAATCTATTCAACTAGATTTGTTCAGAAATGGTTCTAGGAATATGAAAAAGAATTCACAAATTTTTCTTATAACTCAATATTATTGAGTCACTTTGGTTTACATTAAAAAGCATACTAAGCGACCCTTCCCTACTACCGTACACTCTCTTTGAACTTTCCTGGTATAATTATGGAAAATTTTAGTTTTCCTTTAAGCATCATGCATGATTTGTACAATTCCTTTCTCACACGTATTCATATCATTAGACATGTGAAAGTGAATTTAAGCTTTATTAATAAAGATTTTTCAATTCTTTTGTGATGTTTCCATTCTTTTGATAGTCACCCTTATATATACACATAATGAAAGAAAATGTGAGTTACTAAACTGAAAGTTCCTAATTTCTTTTATATTTATTCGGAAATTTCGATTTTTAAAGCAACGATTTTTTTTTTTGTTACAAAACGAGTATATTTATAATTAATTAAATTTTAAAATGTAAAAGTTTTATTTGATTTTTTAAGGAGAAGTGTAACTTTAATTGAATACTACAAGTTCTTAAATTAAGTTCTTTTATTCATATAAATATTTTAAAATTGTAAGTACTATTCTGGTTGTAAGTTATAGTTTTGTTTATTCTATATGCAATGTTTTTAACGATGTAATTGTAGCTATTGGAAAAATACAAATATAAATAAGAATGTTCTGGGTAGATTTTATAAAATATATGATCAATTAATAGTTATAATTTGGATGATTATTCTTAAGATACCTTTAAAAGCAAAGAATAAATATACATATAAATAAAATAAATAAACAAATAATAGTTCATTTTCATTCTCTTCAGATTTTGGGAGATGAATAATACTACATGAGATTGTCCACTGCAGATAAACATGAATAGTAAGGCAACAAATAATAAAACCCGTAGGAAAATTATGCAAGTAAGGGTTTTTATAAAAAAAAATGATTGCGATTGTTCGAGAAATTACTATGCTTCTCTCTTGTTGAAGCAAAACGCTTAAGGTCAGGAAGAGAAATTACAAATAAGTTGAATGAAAATTATTGATGATCGCTGTTTGAGATTAATTTATTTCTGAAAAAGTTTTTCTTTATATGAGAAATAAATTTTTGCTTAATTTTTTTAGTAACAATACAGTGTTTTTTGGAAACATATATCTTTAAATGCTATATTAACGAATAGAGTGTTAAGTATATATCAAGAACTTTTAAATAACTTTTTCGGCTATTTCCGGAACTTTTTGATTTCTACAAATTAATATAAATTGCACTTGTTTCAAAAATTTAAATAATCGTTTTTCAACATTGCATCTTTCTTTTCATCTTAGCACTGATACGACAACTTTTAACATTTAATGGTGCTGTTAATTTGATATTTTATTTAAATGATATTGATGAGTCAGCATACCTATTTTTAACTTTATAATTAATGACTTCATAATTGTTGCACCATGTTATAATTATTATTTTTGAAACTATTTGAATATTAGATAAGTTTTCATAAATTATTTTTTCTCTTCCCTAAAAGAAATACATTCCGTACCATAATTAAAAGACAAGAAATGTCCCCCAAAATTTTAAGAATTTAAAATTTAATCATACCATGATGATTTATCATTCGTGTCAACATCATTTTTCTGGTAATGTTGATAATTGCTATATTTTTGCTCCATATTTGCAATTGTTGCAATATTCTATACATTTGCATAAATTCATGTTTTCTTTTTTTAAAAAATAATTATTAATACTACAATGATGAACAGCTAAATTACAATTATAAAAATTGTAATGATCTAGAGCTGATAGAGATGATAATAATCCTGACCAAGTTGCTTTGCTAGTAATGTGAGAAGAGGGGAAATTGTGACGACATAAATTAAATGCATCATCTCTTTCTTTTTATTCAAATGTTCTTAACGCCAATCTTTTTACAACGTAAATTATTTTGACCACATTTTAACAACATTAATTTCCACTTTAAAAGTGTTGCGCGCGTTTTCTTTCAAATAAACTTTATAAAACATATTTGACTGCTGACGGAGCAAAATCTAGGGGATTTCTCATATATAACAGCTTTCCTCATACACAAACGATTCTATCTTAAACTTTTGTCACACGATGTATGAGATGTGATAACTTCGAGCGTGGCAATGGCGTGGATAATACCTTATAATTGATGAATTACTTCAACATCCATAATCATCATGATCCAATAAACTTCATTAGTTCAAAGCTAAAGGATTGCATTACATGAATGAGCATTTAAATTAATGGTTTAATAACCCCAAAATTCTTTTCGGTAATGTTGATTGGCCTTTATGTCTTAATTGTACTTTTTTGGAATTTTTGTGTTTACCGGCATGATCGTTTGCAAAATATCCGTAGTCAATATGCCTTGTGTTCTTTCTAAGAACGACGTTAATAATTAATCAATTATTCAATTACAAAATGCCACCTAAGACAATTCAGAAATTCGTATTTCTTAAAAACGTTAAGGTAAATTAGTATATTGTACATTGAAAATTGTTGTTTCCAACTCGAAATAAATTTGATATGAAATATATAATTTTATGAAAATAATGTATGACAGGAAAAGAATATCAAATGATAGAGTTTCATCTAATCAGTTCTAAAATTCCTTAAATAATTTTCGTTTGAATTTAATGAGAGGAAATATTTGAAATAATCAAAATTAACAAACAAATTTTAAAAAATTCTCCTTTGAATACTTTAGTCATTGAAATGCACTATTCACGAGATATGTTAATAAGCAGAAATAACAGGATACTTCCTTATAAATATTTTATTAATAAGCAATTTAAAGATTCTTTTTCCTTCAGTGAAATAGTTCATAAATTCCTGACAAACTGATTTAAAAAAATTAATTCTTTTATAAACTGACGATAACATTTATTTTCTAACTTTATCTCTTTAAATTAAACTATAGAACGGAACATCTATAATGTCTTTTGACATTTCATCACATTATGATTAAACGAAAATGCATAGAGATCTTGTTTTATTAGTAAGAAATAAAATTACTTTTCATTCGTATATGTATGTATGTATATATATATATATGCTTAAAAGGATTTGAAATTCTGATGTTTAATTAACTAGTAATTTCTTGATGGATACTTGAAAATATATGCCAGTTCAAAATATTTATATCCATATTTATAATATTCTGCATTATAAACCAATGAGAGTGGGTAGATAAGAGGAGTAGCTTGATATAACAAGTCCCTATCATGCAAGCGAATCTTGTTCTAATCTAATATACATCACTCAAAATTTTGAATGGTGGCCAAGTAATCAGAAATTCATCATAGCATTAATTAATTCCTACTACTAAAATTGACAGAATTCAGAGACTGTATGTTCCTTGTTTGATCTCCGTGATAGCAAGACACATGTCTCCGTTGGAAAATGTATTTAAAGTCAGCAAAAGACAGACTGATAAATTTATTTGCAAACTAATATGTGCATTTCGGATTTAGTTTATAAAATAACTCTTAGAAAGATTTACATTTTATGTGTGATGTGCTTTTATTAATTTAATTTTTGAGATTCTTAGACTTTTGAAATATTACACTTAAATATGCGAGACTAAATTGGAATGGATTAAAAATAATTATGCAGAAGTACTGAAGTGATAGAAGGAAATAGTACTCTTTGCTGATTGAAATATTCAGTACACTCAATTTTTCTTAAAGCTTCTTGTTTTATAGAACTTTGCACTCCTTCATGTGAAAGATTTACTTTCGAAATATTTAACTCTATATTAAAGAAAATTAATGAATAAAATAAAACTATAAATTATGGAAGTAAAAAAAATATGTACAATGTCATTTATAGAGAAAATAAATCAAATCTAGAGACACATATAACTCTCTCCGTAAGTGTTAACTCAAACATGGCAAATGTTATAAGAAAAAGTAAAACAAATATATTATCGGACTAATTGGATGCTTAGATAAAATTAAAGAAGATTGGTTTTATTAACTTCGCACTGACACAACAAGAGAGCTATTGGTGAAGGGCCTCGTAATTTTAAGCCTCGATCAAATAACGAGGACGAAACCTAGAACCTCCCTCTCCTAACTTCCACACGGTGAACGAAAGGACTTTAAACCTTGAAAGATTTAACGTGCAACAGCCCCGACTACATGGGTGGGGTTTTAGTGACATGAAGTCTCGAACGCACGACTCCACGAAAACTGCCAGCCACGAATCCGTGACCATACCATTTAGGCTACTGCGGCCACAAATTGAAGAGGAAAATATCAAACAAAAATGAAGTAGATCTGAAACAATTTCTATTACAAAACTTTTATGATTTCTATAGGTATTGTAATGTGAATGTGTTATCAGAACACTGATGATTAATCAATATTATTAAATATTTAACATTATGCACTTAAATATTGATATAGTTTCTGTTCTTATGCTTTTAATGACACAATTTGAATTAACTAATGCGTACCGCTAACACTTTAGACCCAATGAAATCTCAGTTTATTTATGAGTTTTTTTCCTTGAAAAACAGATATGTATGCATTTCAGTAGTAAAATAGTAAATTGCAGTACTAAGAGAGAAACTAACGTAACAAGAAGTTTATTGTGTAATGAACAATCAAGCCAAACTTCAAATCTATCCTTCGTTCATAATTGTTTTTTTGTACATTTCATACTTTCACTTGGATTTCACAAGTGGTTACATATTCCTTGCGTATGTGAACTTGTATTTAAAATCATAATTTCAGGACGGATTTCACAGTCCTGGTGAACTTCTACTATCTGAAATATCTATAGCAGAAGGTTCAAACTTGTCAGATTTTCTCCATACCAACCTTTATCTTACAATGTATTCTTAAATTATAGAGGACTCGATACGGCTAAGACAGATAAGAGTTTATTTCTTATTGATATTTAATTAACAATGCGTTTTGAAGCAACAAGAGTGCCATTGTAAAAATGTTTTCAATTTTGCGTCTTAATCCCTTAATTCACAACTCCGTTTAAAAACTTCCACATCACGCCATGGGAAGACTTGGAACTCCGAAGGGTATGATGAACATTACGGAATGTCTTTTGGGGCAACAGGACTTGAAACTAAGACACGACAGTAACGACGCCAGCCACGAGTTTGCGAACATGACAATCAGGCTAACATGCTACACGCTGACGGGAGAATTTGGAGCATCTATATATTTAACCCGCAGGAATCTTGCTGCTGCTGTGTTATGAGGGCATCATGTTTGAAACTGAGACTCAACAAATACAACGCAAGCCACAATTTTGAGATCATGACCACTAAGCCGCCCCAACTCTGAATGTCAGAGCCATCTATCGTGTTTTGGAATTAAGACATTCCAGAACTTACTTTAAGAGTAATGCTCTTTTATTTAATGTGGGTTGCATTACTGAATATATATTTTAGCAAAACATCATGAAATTAATCATCTGACATATTAAAATGGAATTACTTATCAGAATGTTGATTTCGTTTCTGAATGATGAAACTATCTATACTGAAAACTTTCACTTATCGAATACGAGCCTTATTTTCCATTATTTTCGTGGCATACAAAATCAGTTTTATTTAAATAACACCGATCTTACATTCAACCATTATTCCATATAATTTTAAAGAAATATTAAATTCTAGATATTAACATTGCAGACATAAGTTATAAATACGCAATAATAATTTCAACGTTGAAATTAAAATAATAGATACATCTTTTCTGTGAGATAACATTTAAGATATTATTTAATATGATGAGTTTCAGCTCATATCTAATAAGAAAAAAAGATTGCTTATCATGCAGTGAATAAACAAAAGCTAGTTATTTCACGTAACGTTTAGTTTTTCATTGTTTCATATGGTATTATGCTGTTCAAATATTCTTAGATTTCATGTACAGATTTGAAATTCTATTTGTTTGTCGATCCTTTATACAAAGTCTCCCCGTTGAATGTATCACTCCAAACGTCTTACGATATTTCTCTAATTTATTGAAGGAGCTTAAATATATTTCCGTCAAAAATATTATCCTATTTATTTTGGTGATATTCTTTAATCCTACCTCTGGATCATAATTTTTCAAGTGTTTTCCAGAAGATGCTGTAATTTCCCACAAAACATTTCACTGCTAAAAACAGGTGCATTTTAATGAGTATTTTAACATAATTTGAAAGTTTAGAATCAGTTAAATATAACGTAGATAGTTTCAAATATGTTCTGAGTCAAATCTGTATTATTAAAAAGAATAGTTTGTGAGTGTGGATGGCTTGGAGTAAAGATGGAATGACACAGCAGCACGAAATTTGGTATTTTGAAATTTTGGATCATGATGGGAAAGTGATTGGTAAGAAAGGTTTGTTTGTACTGCGTATAGGTCTGGCAGATATTATGTGAAATGATATTATGGTCTATTTCTGGCTCCACAATGCATGTTAAGTCACATGATATCATGGTATATTTGGATTCTAGCATTTTATACCTTATGAAATATGTAAGAGATCAATATATTTATTTGTGACAATTTCGTAGTAAAATATTTTTTTAAATAAGTCATCGCAGGAGTGTTCCTTCAAAATATAAAATTTAATATGCTCAAAAAGACGGTAATCACTTATTAAAAAGAACCATATTCATAAATATGTAAAGAGAAGTTAAATAATAGATTCCCGATTCAAAATGTGTTTAAATCTTAAACAAGATCGACATTTGCATTTTCAAACAAAAATAAATATGTATTAGCATATCCGGTGATGCTTAGAAATGCGGCACAAACCAAAATGTACACGTTTACACGTTAATCCTCACGATGTACACGTTTTCAAAAAGTGCAATGGGAGGAACCACGGATGTTTTAGGAATATTGTGACGTTGCATGAGGATTTGATGATACGCTTTGACCAAATCAATTTTTGAAAATAAATTTTTTTCTCGTAATCTATGAATAAAATCTTGAATATAAGGAAGAAGACAACTATCTGATATTGTTCTAAAAAAGTTGACAGAAGACTTCTAGAAATGGTTCAAAGAAAGAAATATTCACAAGGAGCGTTGTAAAAATAAAGATGGTGTGTATATTGAAAGTGATAAATATGTATAAATTCAAATTAAAATGTCTTACAGCGGCAGTTTCGTTACTTAAAAGCCACACCATGTAATACATTTTTATGTAATTGCTTGAAAATATATTGTAATTTTAGCAATTACTCTAATTTGTCTTTAAACCTATTTCAATGTACGAGAAAATTCAGCTTAAAGTTTTATATGTTTTTTTAAAGGAAAGAGTATCATAATCTATAAACGCTCACTCCTGATCTAAGCTTCTGCAAGCTGAAAATCAATGCTTCAAAACAAAACAATGATTAAAATGAATCTATTCGACAACTTTTCAGGTGGGTGGTATAAATAAAAGCTCCGTAGATTTCAGTGAATAAAAAAGATGAAAAAAAGTAGTTCAAATTTTTGTGACATAAATTGAAAGAATATTTTTGCAACCACCTACGTGAATTTGTGCATTTTTCTTTGCAAGTTTCTCGTGGGTTGAAAATCAATTCTCTAGTGGTAGCAAAGTTTTAGAAAGAAGTCGTTAAAATGCTACCAAACTTTTTCAAGTTGACAAAGATTTTTGTCCTATATTCTGTGAGAGTCAATCCTTCTCCTTTATGTCTTTCATTGTTTGTGTATTAAATGAACTTTTTTATGTTAATATTTATTTATTGATACAGCAGCAATTTAAAGGAGAGCTGCATTTAAAAATGTATGAGCTTGAAGAGTTAAGTGATTTATAATAGACAAATTTCTTTAATAAAACGTTTCAAAGACCGGCCTATTACAATAATTTTCAATAAATATATCTTCATTAGAAATATATTATATATATATTTAGAATTACCTGCTAAGCTTCTCAGTAAATAAAATGCTATTTACTTTTATTCACATGTATTTTAAAATATACAAAATGTATTTTTATGAATATCATTGATCAATTCCGAAACTTTTGGATCCTGGTAGAAAATATGTGAAATTTGTAAAATACTATTTGGTTTACTAAATTATTTAAAATTTGTGTCAATTATTATATAAGATATAAATAGACCTGGTTGACCTATAACGATGTGTTTATTAATCTGAATTCATGTTGTATGACAGTAACATAATGGATTATTGGAGACAGAGAATTTGATCTTTTATCAGATAGCATGAATGATAATAGAAAGGTATTTTCATAACTTCCCCACTTTACCTCATTAAGACCTTGAACTCTCTTTCATTGAACATTTTACAGTCTTTATTATTCCCCAGATTCAAAATAGAAATTTTGCTAGCTAAGATAAATGTAATTTTATCCACTTGACTACCACATCTTTATATTTTCGTACAATAAAGAATGTAAAAATAAATGAAAGAATAACTACACAAAATTAAGTATGATTGCTTAAAAACTTCTCTCCTTTAAATTTTAAAAATTCAGAATGTCTTTGAAGGTTAATATGGGATTATCAAAATGCGAACCATAAATCAAGTTCTTTAAATTAAAAAAATGATCATAAAAAATTTATTATTTTTATAATGTAGGGCATCGAAGTAATAATTATAATTGACTCACTTATTATAAGAATGTGTTATATCTGATAATGCTTTATTTTTAACGTATTCGTAAGTTATTTCATTTTTAGCGTAATTTCTACTAGAAACTGGTACAGATGTTCAGTACTAGATTATCTACTAGTACAGATGTAATGAATAATTTTACTATTTTTATTACTACCTGTAGAGCTTCCTTTCTTCACATGGTTGAATTTGAAAATTCAACAATTCAGTTATTTGCATAAATATTAATTAACTATAATACTATAACAAAAATGAACAATTTGTTGGATGTAATCGCAGTTAGAACCATGACACAATTCGAAGGTAAGTTTATTTACAAAAAGACATATATGAAAATCAGCTTGGCAGCGTAAACTTTATGCTAGAAGATTCAACAGAAGTCGTAGTTGTAGTAATAGTGACTTATTAGTTCTTAGAACTTCATCATCATTTGCGTGCATGTGCAAACGCAGCTTACATGGAGCAGTGCAATCTATTTTACGCTGGGGGAAGCGAAAGCAAATATGCATTGATATCCAACGATTCCCCCTCTCAATATTTATTTCAAATACAAACACAATTATTCAATTTTCTAATGAATATTATAATGCCTTAAAATATAATACAAGCTCTTATAAATATATATAGATATAATAATATTAATTACAGGTACATGCTAATCCAATTAATTTGCTACATACCGTATGCTTATTAATATTTAAACATTTTTTTATCATATCAGCAGGCATTTCATTAGATGGTATATATGTTAAATTGAAAAAAAAACCATTTTTATGTAATTCTTGCTCAAATTCATGACGAATGTCAATATGATTTGAGCCCGATTGATATACTAGGTTTTTAACAAGTTTTAGAGATGATTAATTTTCAGTAAACACCACAATTTTCTAAGTTCATTGTTGTGAAAGTTCATTCAGAAATCCTTGTAGGTAAAATGTCTCTTTTGTAGCTTCAGAGAGAGCTATATATTCTGCCTCAGTAGTTGATAATGCAACAATTTGTTGTTTTCTGATTCCGAAGAAATCGCTCCTTTTGATATTGGAAGACATGACACATTTGTCAGCATTTCACGATTTAAACCCAAGATATTTGAGTTAGTGTCCAGTTTGTTGTACCACTGCCTCTCTGATTGTTTGAAACCATAAAGATAATGGTTTAGTAAACAAATTTGATCTTTATCAAGATAAACACGAAATTCTTCTGGTTGCACTATGAAGATTCCTTCATTCAGATCTCCATTTACGTAAGCCATCACAAAGTTTAATTGATACCCATTAAAATTGTTTTCAATTGCTTAAGCCATAACAAGAAGTTAAGAGATTAAGTTTGCAAGATTAAGTTAAGAATTAAACTTTTTTTTTTTAATTTAGCTTAATTTTGCATTTATTTTTTAATTTAAC
>BMAW01018724.1:135645-168350 GCA_019974015.1 Nephila pilipes | reverse complement strand
TTTTTTTTTTAATTTAGCTTAATTTTGCATTTATTTTTTAATTTAACTTAATTTTTTTTTAAATTTAGAAATTTAGCTTAATTTATTTAACTTTTTTTTTTTTTTTTTTTTTTTTAAGATATAAAAAAAAAACTTACTTTTTTTTAAAAAAAACTTAAAAAAAGAATTTAACTTAATCTTGCAACTGAAAAAAAAGTTTCGTTAAATTCCATTCCAGATTTTTGAGAATAACATTTTGAGACCATGCTTGCTTTTAATTTTTCAACAGTTCCATCTTCTTTGAACTTTGTTTTTAAGACTGATTTTGATCCTATAGCCTTTTTATGTTTGGGTCTTCGAACTAATGTCCATACATTTTCTTTGATTAATGCATCAAGTTCTTTTTCCCTAGTATTTTTCCAAGTTATTTTTTCGGTCCAGCGAAAGCCTCTTGAATGCTTGGGCTTGTTTCAAATCAATCCTTAATTATGGAAACTTGTTCATATTCCTTTCTTGGACGACCACTTTTTTCCTGTTCTTAAAATCCTAGGCCTTCCAGGAGCGTCGTGACAAAATCTTCTATCCCGAGGCATGAACTCACTGCTATACGAAGCTTTGGTTTCTCTTTGGGAGTTCGATGGCGTTGCTTCTCTTTTTATTATATAACCAAGGTCAGGTGACGTATCCTTGCTGAGAGTAGAATTTTTTTTTTATCAGACTGGGTAAGGAATTCCGTTTCTGACGCTGACAGATGGTTTTCAAATTCTTCAATTAAGTCTCACATCTCAGCTAGCTATTTTGCTCTCCTGTGCCTAACGTATCACATTTGATACGCTCCGTGAGTGTCTTCTATGGCCCAGCGTATCAATAGAAATACGTTTTATTAGAACGTTTTATTTGATTTCTTTTTAATATTACTATATGACATTTAAATACCGCGAAATCTATATAGATAGGTTATTTGGAGTGTGGATCTTGGTGATATGGGCTTGGATTTCACTTCTGGCTGGCAGAAGGAGGTAATTGTTAAAAGCACGTGATACGGCGCGGTTCTTTAAATGTAATGACATTATTTAAAGGGTTCGATTGCTTTCGGTTTGCTTTTTTCTTTCTTGCTTGCTTCTTAGAAGTTCGAAGGAGAATTTATGGCCCTTTATGGGGGTTAGGGCTTTTCATTGCAGATGCTCTCAGCTGTTCGTTTCATTGGGTCGGTTTTTATTTGTAACGATAGTCATTAAGAAAAAAAAAAGTATTTATCTGATACTGAGATTTGTAAACTAATGAATGAATCTGACACAAATGTTAGTGAAAATAATCCAAATCTGTTCATAGACATTAAAGTAAAAAAAAAAAAAAGAATGAAGAAGATGAGCCATTTACTCAAATTCTTGAATGAAGAGTCAAAATATGTGTTTAAGACATGTGACGTTGGACTATGCATTGAGTTTCTTTTTATAAATATACCATACAGCAAAATAAGTCTTATTTTTTATGTCTATATGTTCCATATACTGGGACATCATTACACCATGAAATTTATGTAACAAATGTAAATATATTTTATATTTTCTTAAAAGATATGAATTTTATGTACTTGTTTTTTGCAATAACATAGAATTTTTGATTAAATATTTTTTTTTCCTTTCATATATATTAAGTTTAATGCATTTTAATAATATATTTAAGTACCAAAATATTTTAATAAATAGCCGATTTTAGATGAATTTTTTTTTCACGAATTAGGCTTAATATCTAAAATCTTCTGGGCACAACATGATCGATCAGCGGTAAGAAGCCGCGGGCTCTTCATCCTTCGGTAGCGAAAGGGTTAAGAAAAGTTTTGAATTCTGATCCCCGATATTCTAATCCATTATCGGTACAAATGTTTTTAATTTCCTTCCCTGTTTGATTTTCAACTTAAGTCTTATATTTTATAAAGGCTTGTCTTCCCTTCATATTTAATTTTCAAGAAATTTATTATTACATATCTTAATTTATCATCAATGAAAGTAACAAAAAAATACGAACCTGCTAGTGACAGTACTCGTATGGATCCACAGACGTATGTACAAATTCTAAAGGATTTATACTTTTGAATTTAGATTCTTTTGAAAAAGGGGCCACAGTCTTTTTCGACTGGATTTCAGAATTTACGGTCCTTTACGGAAATTTCAGAGTCCTTTATTTCAAATTTAATCCACGCCCTAGCCTTTTAGTCTTTAATTTCTTTTGATCACTTTCATTTAATTGTCCAAATTCTTTATGCCATTTTTGAAGTTGCCGTTTCAGGTTTTGGTTTCACGTAGCATTAATCTCCTGCGCGGATCATTGTCATCAGAACAACTCCATTGGCTTCAATTACTTTTGTTTCTTTTTCGGAGAAAATAACTCATCGATTGTTCATTTGGGCTTTTGATGTTGAGATTAGGTTACATTCTTGGTTTACCGATATGCATAACACGTTTTTCAGAAAAATTGTCCTGGAGTGCTTAGGATTTTGAACATTAATGCTAACCAAACCTTTGCCTGTCACTTCAGTAATTTTATCAACAGCTAATTTTACCAAACAGTTTGTTTCGTTATTTATTTCGTTGAAAAGCTTTTCTTCGTTGGACATATGAGAGGTAACTCCACTATCTAAATACCAGGAAATTGAATTTTTTTAATTCTGGTCTTTATTATAGCACCTATCCAACGATGCATATTCATCAGATTTCACTAACACGGACGAGTAGTGATTTGGAGATACATGTTTCCTGTCGAATATTTTCTTGTGATATTCGGATGTTTTATGTCCAAACTTTGAGCAGTAATTACACTTCAGATTTCTAAAAAAAAAACATCTGATCAGCTGCTTTATTTTGGTTTGCATTCCGATTCTCAGAGTTCATTTTTGAATACTGCTTATCTCTTCTTATTGAAGAGTATAGAGCAAGCACACTGTGATGCAGATTTTATATTTCTTTTTCTTGCTTCAAATTCTTCCATCAATTTTACTTTGAGAATTTCAGGATTCAAGAGTTCATCTCTGGAATCAATAGCACATCGGAAATTTCCAAAATAGCCCAGAATTCTGTATCTAAGTAAAATGGATAAGACATCAACGGCAATATCCAGCTCCATTCCTTTCAGCTTATCTACTGTGTAGAAAAACTATTTAAGATGATTGGACATTGCTTCTGTGTCGCACAATTTCCGGAACAATAGTTGTTTTAATTATGAAGCCTTTTTGGCAAGTCCTTTAGATTCGATAACTGTTTTTAGCTTTTTCTAAACATCGTTGGAAGTTGTGCAATGTCTTGCATGACAAAGTTTCTTTAAGCTGATAGACAATATAATGCATATACGAGCTTTTCGATCGATTTTAGTCCATTTCCGTAGCATTTCAATGGCGTCGGGGGTAGCACCTTCGTTAAGCTAGCTTCGTTGCCGTTGATGTAATACCAGTGGTCGTTTTTGATCAAGACCACTTCGATTTGTAGCTTTCATGTATCGTAGTTTTGCTTGGCCAGCTTCTCTATAGCGTTGAGTTGCACCATAATCAGTTTCATTTTTTTTTGGATCAGGAATGCGTAGCTTTGTTTATTCAAGTGACGTTTCAGATAGATTCTTTCATCATGTGCAATGTCAATGTTTCATCGTTTCAGTTTCTGGGCCCATAACCATTGTTCGAAGAAAACGCAGTCAGAACTAGGGCACAATTACGAAACCGAGTTTATTTACAAAAAAGACATATATAAAAGTCAGCTTGGCAGCGTAAGCTTCACGCTTGAATATTCAACAACGGTCGTAGTTGTAGTGATAGTGATGCATTCTTAGGAGAACTTCACCATCCTTTGGGCTCATGCGCAGCCAATGCTTAAATGGCGCGGCGCAAAGTAAGGGGTTTATGTTAGGGGAAGCGAAAGCAAATATGCATTGATATCCAACAAAATTGCACATATCAATAATATACAAAATCAGTAGCTTTATTTTAATGAATTAGATAAAAAAATTATTGAATATAAAAAATTTTGAAAATTTATTTCCAAAATAAATTTGGTATTAAATATATTTTCCTTTCGACACACACAATTATTAGATTTGTTTTTGAAATAATTAAATCTATATCTTGAACTTATATTTTTAACTATACGAAAATTTTAATTTTATTTTCATAAAAGGTAATATGAATAGCAATGAAACCACATTTTATTTTAAAGATTTCTATAGGTTGCATGGTTACTAAATTGTTTTTGAGAATACAGAATGTTTATATTTTGTGAAAGATAACAAAAATTATAATATTAAATGTAACAGTTTATTAGGAACAAAACATAAGTCATTTCTTCTGAAAATACAATGACAATCAATACAAACGTACCTAACAATATTTAGACACTTAAAATTAAGCTTAAAAACTTGAATTAAACAAGATTTATAGCTTGTACAGTGACTGATATATCGCTGATGTTTTTAATTGATGCTGAAACTAATTTTAAATGTAATACTGAGCTTTACAAAATGTAAAATTTAATTATATTTATTTTAAAATTAAGTGTACTACTGTATAAAAGATGAAAATTTGGAAATTCCCAGAGTCAAAGAAATTATACAGTGATATATAATTATGTAATAAATAAATATCAGAACCAAATATATTTTGTACAGTTTAACCATTGAATACAGATATTTGTTTCAAAGATAAAAAAATGCTATTATATCTTGATTCACATTTGAAGGAAATAGAAAGTAAAACCATAAACCGACTGTGAAAAGTAAAGGTAACAATTAATTATTAATATAGATGAATATGAACAGAGAAAGGGAGGGTACATAACCTTCATAGAAATATTAATTTTTACCCAAAAAACAAGATGAACAGGATACTTAATACATGAATAGAAACGAATGAATATAAAATGAATATAACTTATAACAGAAAAAATTATATTAACACAATTAGAATAATAAACTGCAAAAATGTCAGAAATAATTGTGATTGATTATTAACGTCGTAATGAAAAGAACACGAGGCTATTGGTGACATATTATTTAATTCTGATCATTGGCCAAGTACCGAGGACGATATCTGAGCTGGTACCATCCGCATCAAGCAAAAGGAAGAAGATCTAGTACAAATTCAAAGTGCATCAACCTTGCAACACGGTCTTTAGTGACATCAGGGCTAAAGCCTACAACTCTACAAAAACAACACCGGCCACAAATCCACGACTTTGACCATGATTGTACTTGTAAGGAACTAATGATATAGCAGATCACAAAAGAGACATAAATATAAGCTCAGAACTAATCGGAGAGAAGCCTGAAGCTCCCAGACCAAAAAGAATTTTCAAAAATCATTTTTACAAAAATATTTTTTGTGATAATTCATTCGAAAAAGAATCGTAGTTTTGCAACAAATGAATAATAATAAAGATCTCCAAAAGTTTTATGGGGAACAAAGTGTCATATCAAAGTAGACTCAGACGCTACGGAACCTCATAATTCAATTGTACGTGTTGAGAAGGCAAAGATATAGGATGAAGTAACGTGACGTTATATTAGCCTAATTAATGGCAACAGTATACTTTCGAAGAAAAAATTTGTATTAATCCAAATTTTTCCAACATATGCATATTTTATGCCTTCATAGAGCTTCAAATAAAAAAAAAAAAAAAAAAAAAAAAAAAAATGTTTTTTTTGTGTGTTTTTATTGTCATAAGAAGCATTTCATACGAATGTAAGCGAAAATTCAGCCATTCCGCAAAACACGGTAACTAAAAAGAAAATAAATACATTGACATTTTGTAAATACAATAATAATTAGAATCTCATCTAGAGAGAATAGAATATTATTTTGATTATACAGCCCATATATTGAAAGGCATAGTAGTAGATCAAGTTCTAAGGCCCGAAATTTTTTTTCAAAGTCATTTGCAATTTGCACTTTATTACGATATATTAAAAATCTTGTATTCAATATAAGATCTCAAGAATAGTCTTTTCTATGTAAGAGAATTTGAAATACAAAAACACACATACACACGAAAATGAACACAAATTCACACACACACATATGAACTCAGTAACATGAATTATGAATGCTTCAATTGCCAAATCCATGAATTCCATGAAACAAGAAGTTGAGAAAAATAATAAAATATTATTCACTCTATAACAGAAAAAATGACGCACCAAGAAGGATTTGTCAGATGGAAATAAAAATTGGCGGATAGGAAAATTATATACAGAATAGAAAATGTTTAAAATTTCAAAAACATTGAATGGTGTATTTTAGAGTTACATAGTTATAAAGAACTTTTCTCTCTGGAGAAGGTGTTGACCCCACCCCCTTTGCCTGAAAGCAAACTTACATACAACATGACATGGAGTATTAAAGATCCCTGATGATCTGCTGTGGTATTTTTTGGCAAATCTGCTCCAATTGTCGGGCTAGGTCATCAACATTCCATGGTAGATGTAGTCGCCTTCCCATATTTTTCCAGACATGCTCGAAGGCACAGAGGTCTCACGATCTGGCTGGTCAAGGAAGTGTTTAACAAGCTATAAGACAGGTCATAGCAATACGTGCCGAATGTGGACTGGCATTATCTTGCTGAAAAATAAGGCTCGGTTACTGTAAAAGGAACGGTAGCAAAACAGGTCTCAGAATGTCGTCGAAGTATCGCTGTGCTGTGAGTGTGCCTCTAATGACGACCAAAGGAGTTCGGATATAAAGGGAAATGGCACCCTAGACCATAACTCCTGGTTGAGGGCCCGTGTGGCGTGCAATATTTAAAGCAGGACTGGCACGCTGCCCTGAGCGTCTCCAGACACGTATTCGATGATCGTCCGGATTCAATTGGAAGCGGGATTCGTCGCTAAACGCTATACATCCTCAGTCAATATCATTCAAACATGATCGAGCCAAGTACCACTGTAATCTGTCTCGACAGTGTGCATGCGTGAGTGGCAGGGGGCGTAGTGGTTCGTACTAGTGTAGATTTTGCTCTGTGAATGGTCATGGGGGACACGCATGTATCGGTCGCATGTCTGATGTTTAATAACAAGGAATCAGGCTCTGTGACAGTTGATTTGATAATCCCTCTGTCCTCCCGATTTGCTGTTGCCCTAGGTGGACCGCTACCATCATGATTGTGAATTCTGTCGATGTCCATCCATTCTTGCTGGCATCTTTTAAACACCGCATCGCTTCGACCCATATGACGAGCTATTATTCGATTTTCCCAACCTTCCTCTTTCAATCTAGCTATACGAACTCTTTCAACTTTGACAGTTGCTCATAATGAGCTCGAATCCTGCGGCAAGGTATTTTTCAGTCGTTGAAAGGTATCCTAAATCTCAATGCAACAGAAAATTTGACCATCAGATTTCTAATATCGTCTGATATTCACCTGCTAATTGCGCAGTTCCGATGCGCTATAGCTCCTGCTATTCATTCATTGGACACCAAATTTTAATCATTTGCACTTTCGGTGTTCGATAAAAATGTCTTTGCATTAGAAATTTCATTACAATCGGTCAACTTCTTCTTGGTAAGTTTTTTTTTTTTTAATAGAGTGTATATTGTTTTTAAAATTCTTTTCAAATTGCAAATTAAAATAAGATGTAGACTGTATTACTATAGATATATCCTTTATCTAGTGACATATAGAAATTATGAGATAGAATATACTAGGAGTAATTGTTATTATTAGTATAATTTTTCGTGATTAAGTGAGTTAGTCGATTTGGCTAGTGAAAGAAAATTAGTAATTCAAATTCAGTCTTCAAAATACTTTTTGATTACATAAACACTTCGTTATATAAACACATGTTTTATTAAAGATTTTAGCAAAAATGAATTACAATTAGTCTATTACTGTTACATAATATTACGAGTACTACTACTTTCTTTTAAATTGATTTATCATCAATATAAATGATGTCTTCTTCATTAGCTGTATTTAAGCTCCTGTCACGTCGATTTGTCCTTAAAGCTTTATAATACTCACGTTTAATAAGAGGAATGATTTTTTTTTCTAACAAGTCCATTATATATTTCCTCTTTTCTCTTGTCACTATTCTACCTGTTGGGTGTAATAAAGGCTATTTTACATTTCAGACTTAGTGGTTTACCTGCTACACATTTTCTTATATTAATGGCATTAAACTCGGTATCTTCGTTAAGTCACGCTTGAATTGTATGAGGTGGGGTTTCAACATTTCTAATTTTATCCAGTGCATTTTGAGCCAATTTACTCATATCCCTTCAAGTGTTACTTTTCTGTTATTGACAGAATTTTCTAAAGTACTTGTAGTAAAAAATCCTTATGCGTCTTTAGAACTATAAAAAACTTTGCAGCGGGTTACTTAGATTTTTATTAGGATATAAATACATTATAGTATAGAGCTAATCATACTAGCTTCTGAAATAAATTATTTATAATTTAATGGCTAAAAAGATTTTTGTCATTTAGTGGAGTTAATACTTATACAAATTCAAAATAAGTATATATAAACTTATACAAATTATATATATATATATATATATATATATATATATATATATATATATATATTTAATTTCAAGTTTATTCATACGTAAAAGCTTAAGATATTGTGCTTTCAAGTAATGAAAAATGTAAAAAAAAACATATATTTAGATCCTTTCCGGTCAGAGAAATTCATGTTCCCGTAAGGTTAAAACAAATGTAAACCAGTTCCGAAATACGATAAAAACAGATTCAAACATGATTTAAAGATTAAAATTGAATTTTAATAAAAGTCCAAAATTTTTGTTTTGAATGTGTACTGTCACTTTAAGAGCAGTAAAGACACAATCTGCCTTAAAGATCAATTTAACATGAAATTTAAATTTATCTAACACGAATTTCGAAGAATTCTCATTGCGGAGCTGATAATCAGAACTAATTGATTCTCTGTACTAATTTTGCATCCCTGCACCATTTATTTTTTTAGTCTTTGACACCCATATACACATACACTCCCTTTCTTTTTCTTTTATTGATGCATATAGCATGTAATAAAATATAGTTTAAACATAACATGTAGAAAGAAAGAATCTAAAAGATATTACAAGTGTTCATCATTTATCGGAATTGATTGAACAATAATATTTTTGACACCATTTTGAGTAAAATGTCTGACTCTTAGAAGTAACTCGTAGCATTTTGTTTCTTTCTTCCTCTAACCATCAAACTTAATCAGAATATTTAATTTATATTTTTAATTTTACGTACTGTTTATTAAGAAAAGCTACCCTTTTTTCCACAGCCAAAATTATTTATCTTGTAGTGTAGAAGATCACTGCTTTTTCTGTTGGTAGAGCTTAGGATCATGTGGTATCTTTTCAAAATTAAAAATTTGTCTCATGAATTCATGCATTATTAACTGAGGATCAAGTGCTATTCTTTACTTTTCTAACACGTAATTTTGCTTTCAGAGAAAAATATAGTTTTAACGGAATTATGAAATGTTTATCAAACATTTTTAAGCAATTATTTTTGAGCAAGAGCAATTTCATAACGAAAAAAAAAGAAAGTTTTGTTAAAATAAAAAAAAATTCATATTTTATGCGATCATGTACAATATTTAAAAAATGAAAACATTTTCTTGTACATGTAGCAATTTTAATTGCAATTTTAGCTTGAAAGATAGTACAAATTTTCTAACGTATGCTTAATAATGTACAGGGTTACTGATATTGAATAGAAAACATGTTTCCAATTAATTCAGTAATCTCAAAAATATTTTTAATAAAAACTTTGAAATTTTTAATTAAATGCAAACATGTAGTTTTTTTTTTCAAATTTTGTTTGATCTAATTCTTCTATGTATTGTAATATTATTAACAATATTTGTTATTATTTTAATACCATGAGTCACATAAAGAAACAAAATATGTAGAAGTCTTCAATAATTAGTTTTAATAATTTATTCTTTCGAGTGAAATAACAGTTTAAAATTTAACATATTTCAAAACTATTGGAAAGTAATATTTCGATTAATTGAAAATAAATTTTTAAAAATATATCAAATGTAAAATTGTGACCTCAATCCTCACATTAACATTTTAAAAATGTTACGAATATATGTGAAGATAAAACTTTTATGTAGTTAATCCAGAAATTTATTTGAATTAATTAATTTTATCCTTATTGTCACATTATTATTTCTAATTCAATAAATCAGTTTTAAATGCTGTGCTTACCTTAATTCTTCTCCATCCATCTGAATTATATGGCTATTTATTTTACCTAAATTGATAGAATTTATGCATCTATTGTAAATAATTATAATATGTTTGACGTGAAGCTAAGCTATATATTTCAGCTGAAGAATTATACGTGGGCCAAGTAATCTTAAAAAATTTTGATTTCTTATTTAATTATAATGCAACTTAAGCCCTCCATACGCTTTGTATAGTTAAAAATTGCTTAAGAATTATCTGCTTTTTCTGATTAAGATATTTCTTTTAGTCTATCGATGTAGTACAAGAATCATGCTAAACCGGCACTTGATTAGTTTTTTTATGTAATATTCGAGCAATTTATATAATCAATAACTTTTCGTTTATCATGGTTTGCTTTCAAATAAAATCGTAGCTTACCAAATCAAGCATTTCTCGATTATAGCATCATATCCTACTCCTAATAATCTGAACAGAAGCCTCTTCATTATAAACGATTAATTTCAATAATTCTCTCTGATGTCCAACCTCAGTCAACTCTCCTATCTATTTCCTTTCAGTTATATTTTACTTGTAAACACTATTCTTAATCAATTCACTAGACTTCTTATCTTCATCTAATGTACCTAATCACGTTTCATTTGTTCAGCAATGAGTTGTAACTATTTGCAAATCAAACTACCAAATTTTTCCAGAGGTTTATGAAGAGAAATTTACGAAAATCTTAAAGTCATAAGTTCCCATCTGAAACTATCTTATACAATTTTTAAAAAAATTAAATTTAAAACGGAATATCTTTTTTACTACGCAGGTAATTTGTTTTATAGCAAATCAACTCTTGCATAAAACTTGTTTTTTTTTCTTTTTTTTTTGTAGAAAAATAAATAAAAATAAACGTCTGTCTTTTTTAAGGAAAATAAAAAGACAAAAATAACCACTTTAAACAAAAACAACTCTTTTTATAAGAAAAGAAGAAACATATTTATGTTTCTGACACATACAAAAAGTATAAGTTACAATATTTTTTTTTCTACTTCTCATAGCTCTTGAAAAAGGTATTTATCAATGTCTCAGCAGCTTTTCTCAGTTGTGTCATTAAAGTGAAATCTTAAGAAACTTCAGATGTTTATCTGGGCCATAAAGAGTTACATTTTCGAAAGGTTCTAACTTTTTAAACACGTAAGGAAGTATTGAAATTTACGTCTGTATACTGAACTTGGTATGATCCAGAATCGATGTTTTTATCTTTTGAAAAATGTTATAAATATTAATGTTGATTCTTGATATGTTAAAATCAGATATTTATATATCACTTAAAAGTATTTAAATATTTTTTTTCCTTTTTTTCCCATTATATATATATAAGAATATTAATAAGAATTTCATATAAGCCAAACTTTTATAGAATATGACTGATGTAATGAATATTGTATTTTTTTTTACAAACTTTATTAATAATCTTTTTTTTTCAAGAGTGCTTCCAAAGTAAAACAAATCTGTACAAAAACATTTTTTATACAATTCAAGATAAAAAAATAAATATATGTATATATATATGGACTCTAAATATTATAACCTTGAAATATTGTAAATATGCGAAAACATAAATGATATAGTAGCCATTTAAATCAGTGTTGGTTGAATTGGTAAGGTCGAAATATTTTATACGGATTTAATCAAGTGAAAGTAATTTTAAGTACAGATTACCGTTCCAGGGTAATGTACTAAACTTCTTCCTAAACTGAACTGTGCAATATAAAATTTTGTCAGCTTTCTAATCTTACTGACGCTTATATATTAATGATATTTGCATGTTTATAATTATTTTTCTGATCGATGACGTTCAGCTAAAAGCAATTAATATTTTATCAGCTGGTTTTTATATCTTAAAATTTAATTTGTTTTGTTACACATTTCACATTACACATTCAAACATTAGAGTATTATAATATACTGTATACGTATTTTGAAATTAATATCATTATAACATATATATGTTTTATCGTTATAAATTTGAGAAAATTCTGAAATTCCCAGTTTCATTTAGAAAGACATTTAGTAAATTTTTCTGGAGCAATAATCTGTACTTAAAAATTGTATTCACTTGATTAGGTATGTTTAAAATATTTCGAACTTAGCAGTACAATCAGTGCTACTACAAATTGCTACTATATCCTTCTAGCTTTCATTTATTTACAATATTTCGTGATCGTCATATTTAGAATGCATATGTATTGATTTTGTGATAGAGATATTAACAAAAAATGTCTTTCTACAGATTAGTTTTATTTTGCAAGCACTCTTTGAGAAATAAGAATAAAAATAAATTTTAGAAAGGATACAATATTGTTTGTATCATTCCTTTTCTACGAAAGCTTTATTTCGATCTTTATTTATGTTACAAAAATGGAAAAGGTATAATTAAAAATGTATTAATAATCTTCCTTAACTAAACTAAACACAGCGTAATTTCGTCAGCTTTATATTGATAAAAAGGCTTATACATGAATGACATTTGTATCTTATAATTATTTTGAATATAAATGCTCTTAAGCTAAAGGTACTTAATAGTATATCTGCTTATATGTATAGCTTAGAATTTAACCTGTTCCGTAAAGCCTTTGACTATTAAAACATTGTAATATATTGATTATGTATTTTGAAATTAATATCATTATAACATAAATACGTTTTAATGGTTAAAACTATACGTGTTTATAAAAGGGCTTATCTTTAAATCTATTCACATTGGCTTAGGTTGACTAATTATTTTTGCATAAAATTAGTCACAAACTTGATTTTTTTCGTATTTTTGAAACTGCTTATTATTCCACACTGACCTAAAGAACTGTCCTTTTTAAAATAATTAAGTAATATTTTTAAATAATAAATATTTCAGTAACATTAATTTCTTTTAAGAAGTCTGATAGTATATTTTTCGCTACAGTTTGAGCATTACATTTACATTTTATGAAGACACAGGGTACACAATTAGGCAAAATTAGTGCAAGAAATACTTTGTGTGGGAAATATTATGGGGAATTATTTATCATTAGCAACGATGATTATTCCAAATTGAAGAAAATTTGAAATAAATTTTATTTTTATTACTATTTTCTTCATGTTTTTCAGAAGAGTTCCATTTTGTTTGCAAAATTTCTCAGCAAATGATATTTTTTGCACCCAAAGTTTTAGACAGTTTAAAGAAATTAACAATTGAAAGTTGATAGTTTTTTTTTAACTTTATAAATAGCGTAATTAAATCTCTAAATCGAGCGTTGTGTTTAGAAAGAATATTTCAATAAAAATACGTATCTCTTATAAAGTTAACTCTTAAAAGTTAGTATAAATTTCATGAGAAAATTCTCATAAAATTTAAGTCATAATGAGCATTTGAATATGTGAAAAAAGTAGCAAAAAATAATTTAACTTCACCAATGTTTGTGCATGTTATAAAAGTAGTCTAAATCGCTTAATCAAAAACTTAAAAAAATAAGATAATTCATTTTGAAATATATATGTGGATGATCTTTAAACACTATATTATTAATGTAACATGAATTAAAGAGATTTTAAAGAAATATTTTTCTAACCCAAGTTTTTCTTATAATTGATTAATTATTTACCAAGTTATTTTTTTTTAATTTTAGAAAAACTTGCCAACAAGTTTTTATACAAATTTTGGTATTAATATAATTAGTTAGTCGTTTTGTAATTCAAGGGGGCACAATACATTATGAATAAATTTTTAAATTAAATAATTATAAGAAATTTTTTATTCACTATATTTGAACACACATAAAATATGCATTTCGTAAAAAGAAATAATTTTTAAATCAAAAACTATTCATAATTTTAATTTCTTTCTTTTTTCCAAAATGTTACGATATTTTAAAAGTCCTACTATTTCTACAAATTTTAATATTTTCAGTAATTTTTTTTTCTCTATTTCTTAGAAGTGTTACTGAAATTTCTGTGATCATGGATTATAATTATACAAATATTATTTAGAATTTTTGAAATTATTTTCTATTCTTTTCTACAATTATAGAATAGCTGTATCTAATTTTGTGGATTTTGAGAAAAAAAGACTATTAATCTAGATACTTATTTCATACTCAGAATTATCAAACAAATTATGAAAAATCACCTGAAAGAAATTGTAAAACTTTATATTCGTCAAAAATATCTTTAGCGTTCTAAATACATGTTGGTCAAGGAAAAAATTAAGAAAAGGCATCTTGAACTTTTGAGGGTCAATTAAATGTTTTGACACTGGCAAAAGAAAAATTAATTAATTCGTTAAATAATACAGCTAGTGGTATGAAGTTTTGTAAATAAGTTTATAAGTGTCTTAAAATTAAAGTAATGTAATGGATTTTTTTTCAATAATTTTATTTATTTTTAGGCACTGTGTCCCCTTAACTGTTTTCAGTCACATTCTTGAAATACATGATCAGACTAATATTATTATTTTAATCTTCTTTCTTATATTTGATATATTCGTACAAACATAATTTTTGTTAATTTAAATTGTTTATATGCATCACATACTACATATTTAAATTATATAACTAAGATCTTATAGTATTTTCATCAAAAGAAAAATATTTTGAAATAGTTTTAGTTACGAATTATTTGACACTGTAAAAAGAACTAACAGGAATGAATATAAACTTTCGTACATTGAATTAAATAATATGTATTTGATGAAAAATAATTTTTAACTTGATCAATAACTTTCTTTCAAATAATGTATTACACAGCAGCTGTAAATGATAACTAGGTTTATTTTTATACTTTGGAACCAATTTATTATATCTTTCTTTTAACCTAAATAATAATAATTTGAATATAATATTCTTAGTTTTAAAATATTTTCTGAAATTTATATTAAATTTACAACACTGTTTTGACAATGTAATGGTAAAAACACATGATATGCTATTAGGTATGAATCGTATGGTATGCTATCCTTTTTAATGGATCTGATATAAAAAGGATCATCCTTCTTAGCACTATAAACTTGTTTTTGTTATGTAAAATAAGTCTGGAGCAAAAGTTTCAGCTATAGATATTAAAATAATTTTAAGAATATTTGTCAAGTATCGAAATTAGATAAAAAATATTAGAATCAAGTAGACGAAAATAAAATTAATACGGAAGTGAAGTCATTGAATAACGGTGACTTAATGTTATTAATCGCATATGAACTTTCATAACGCCTTCATATTATTCTTTCATTATATGAACAACTATTATTATTATGAACACAACCTTACTACCAAAAGAAAATTACGAATACGAGTTTGACATTCATGTAAATAGTAGTAGATAGTAATGGTATTGATTGTACGCGTATACTCTCTCGTAGCTGATGTGAACATGTGTTAAATTAAATACAGTTATATATATATATATATATATATATATATATATATATTATATGAAATAATATGTGCTCATAAAATATATGAAAACCATTTTTAATTTAAACAATTATTTACATCGTGTAGAAAGCTACATGAAGCGAATTATTAATGAACGAATCATTGCATAACTATAAGGCGAACATGTTGTATAAAGGGTTTTAAATTGTTTTTAGAACAGAGAAAGATATTGAAAAATCCAAAAAAAGAATTAACATTTATATAATTCTATGATTTGTTTCGAAGAAATCATTATGTTTTATTTCATACAAGGGAATATATAAATTTTGTGTCCATAACATTATTATAAATAATAAAGATATACAACCAGATTTATCTGAGTTGTGATGATTCAAAGCTTTGCGAAAAGGTATACAAAGCTCATTCCGGGTACGATTCCTGATTCTGCTTGGCTTGGGGGGGGGTATATAATAAGGGTACTGAGAATATAATTATAATTTATAGGATACGGTGATGAACGTAAAACTTAGTAGGGTCTCAATATCCTCTTTGTAGTATTAAGGATATTTTTTCATAAAGGTACTAGGTCAAATATTTACCTCATTGCTTAACCTCAATTAAAATTTAAGGTCCAATACCAATATCTCATTAATAGTCTTGTGTGCGAGGTAAATGAGCACTGTAACAGGTTAACTAGTAATGAGAATTTATTTGTCTCTCATATCAAAATCTGTGAGGTCTTTCAATTTTTAGAATATTTAGCTATAAGTGTAAAAACTAGTTATTTTGAACTATAAATCTAAACAAATATCTTCGTAAGTATTTTTTGGTCAGTAATGGTTTTGGATCAACATAATTAAGTAAAAAATTGTCATTAAATTTACTTTTTTGAATACTGTTGTAAATCGGTAGAAACTATGTTCTTTGAATGAAACAGTAATTAATCAAAAAAAATAAGAAGAATTATATCAATGTAGTTCCAGATTTCTTGCTATTAACATTCCTCACTAAGATTTTTGTTAAAATTTAACGCATAAAGGATAAGAAATATTTTATTCCTAACATGATGCTTATCAAAGGCATTTTAAGTGAGTAAGTTTTAATTTCTGTAACTTAAATGAAACATTTTCTAAAATTTTATAAGGCGGTTGATATTTACGAAACGTTTTGTATATCTGAAATTATTTTTACATTTATTCTTTTCGAAAATAGAAATCGAAATAAATTACAATATGCAATATTTATGTAAGTAGAATGTTATATATAAACAAGTGTGTATGAAAATAAATCAAAGAATTTAATGGATCTTGTTTGAAATATTTGAAAATATCATTAGTTGTTGAAGAGCTTTTATTTATATTTGTGTGGATAAAATTGAAAAAATAGCTTATATATTATTTTGAGAAATGGTTATGTTTGAAGAATACTCTATTCACAAAAATTTAATCAGTTAAAACTAAAAGGCTAATATTATTAATTAATCTACGAGTCAATTTTTTTTTGCAAATGCACATGATGAAATGCATTGAATGTTTTTTTTTTCTTAAAAATAACATTATAATTGTTCTCATTGATAATTTCATTTCGTCTTAGTTAAATTGGTAGAATGCACTTATTATTTTTTATGCTTTTAAAATATTGTAAAAAGCATTTCTTTTTTCTGTGTTAATTATCAATGAAAAGTAATTGTTAATATATGAATTTCTTTCATATAGGTGACACAACGAATCTATTTTTCTTGCTAATCTATATTTCATTATAATTTATATGTCTTGAGAAGTTTCTCACACCTCTTACAGTTTCAAAGCAAATGTCTTTTTGTTGCCGAATATCTTTATAATTAATTGTCTAGCATTAATGTAAATAATAACAATATTAAAAACATTTTTAGAGTCCATTGTGAATGATTAAATGTTATAATAACATTTTCGCATTTCTTACAAATCATTAAAATCTTAGTTACCAGAAATAATCTGCAATTTAAATGTGGGGTTGATGTGTAAGGGTGTCTTAATTATCTCTTAATGGAATTATGCAAAACATGAAAAATTATTTTTTGAGAAAATTCTCAGCCTATCAATTTTAAATTTATATACAGCTTAAATTACTCACACGCTCAAACATTCACTCATTCATTCTGTCACTGATGAATTTCCTCACTCACTCCCTTACACATTCCTTCACTCACTCATTCATTATTTCAATCATACACTTATGCACTCTCTCCCTTATTCTTTCATTAATTGATTCACTCATTCCTTCATCCACTCCCTCATTCATTCATTAACTTGTTCGTTCATTCACTCACTTGTTATTTTATTTATTCATTCATTAATCTCTTCGTTCCTTAATTCGCTTATTTGTCATTCTCTCCTTCAGTAAATCACATTCATTCATTCACTTCCTCTCTCATTCATACATTTATACATCCACTCTCTCACTCCTTTATACACTCATACATTACTAATTCATTCAATTATTAATTCACTATCACTCTTTCATTAATTCATATATTTCTTCATTCAATCTCTCACTCAATAACTCATTCATTTCTTCCCTCATCCAGTTTTTCTTTCGCTTACTTCTTCGTTCAATCACTATTCCCTCACTGACTCTTTCAATCATGCATTCATTCATTCATGCACTCATTTATTTAATCACTTACTCATTAACTCTTTAAATAACTTGTTCTTTCTGTCATTCATTTTTGCATCCATTCTTTGATTTATTCATTAACACATTCATTTTCACTCGATCACGCATTCATTCACAATATCTCATTCATTATTTATCCCAATACATTCACTTACACATTCACTCACTCACATCGCTTTCATTTGCTTACTCAGTCACAAACTCAAAAATTCACTCATTCATTCATTAGGAATCGAATGGAAAATATAAACAGGAAACCTTTTCCTAAAAGTGCTTGGGTGACACTTTTGGCCTTTACTAAAATAATAATAGTGCCTTTGGTGGTTAATTATGGAGAGACGTAAATAGTAACGGAGCATTTACAATACAAGTATTTGCCGAAGGCTGTCTTTGAAAATTATTTCTTTCACTAGTATGTCATCTTTGAAAGCATTATGCATGTTAGCAACTCAGGAATGTTTAGGTATTCGCCTTTTTTCAAAGGAGAAAATGACAAAAAAACAGCAGTCTTCCATTTCAAGGCTTCAGTGTCATAAAATTGTCGTGTAAAAACAAATAATAGTCATGGAAAGATCTATTCTTACATCAATTTTAATTAATTTATAAGTAGAATTCCGAAATGATTGCAGAATATAAGCAAACAGAAACTATTAGTTTTAAAAATTGAAATTAAAAGCTCGAATTTTTCTAATGCATCAATTTATTAAAAGTACTTTTAATTGATTAAGAATAGAAAAATGCTTTAAATGTAAAAATATATGAACCACGCACCCCTTCGTCATCCCCCAGCTGTCAGATTTTCAAACTGACAACTTTCAGGGAATTTAAAATATCTCTCAAACAGTTTGGATATCACATCTAGAATTTTGGAGCCAAACTTCCTAACTAGAGGGGCCTCTGAAAAATGAAAAGAAAGATTTTATGTCTTTTTTTTTTTGGGGGGGGGATACTCAGTTGTCTTAAGACGTATTAGTAGAAATTGCTATTAATTAGAATACATGTTTATAAAGTCTCTTGAATGATCTATTTTGACCGTCAAATCTTTATTCCTGCTTTGATGATACTTTTATATATTTAACATTCAAAACGAATAACTTCTAGATAATACAATAAAGAACAACTCATAGAGCTTTATTTTTTATTTTTTTTTTTTGAGGAATTCTTCGAATTCAACCTTTAAAATGAATGCTATCTTATTCACGCTGACATTATATGTACAAGTGGTATATGTAGAAGTGGTATATTAAAAACTTTTAGGAAGCTCACTGATATTTATGTATCAAGAACACGGAACTGACTATATATTTGTACTTAAAGGGAAAAGTTCCATAAAAAAGGTCCCAAATAGACTGAATTTGCTTTCAATAAAAGAGACAGAAATGTGTGAAAATTATTTTCCGTTTAAAACACAAACTCTTGCAAGAAATTCTTACACAATTAATTTGAGAATATTTAGGTCTATTCCAGAAACATATTAGTTGTCTTTGATCATTTTTAATGGAAGGTATTTCACAGCTTAACAAAATTGATGATTTTCAAAGCAATCATAAGGATATCTTAACCAATCAGAAGCATTTTAAATAATACATATATAGATACGCTTCAATGACAGCTCTTTTTTTATTTTATATCTTTACTTTAATATTTTGTTACTATTACGATATTGAATTCTGAAAATTATGCATTGAATATATATATAAAAACTGTTTTCTTAAAATTTTTAAAATATTCTTGCTTATATCTACTTTAATATTGCATTTAATCGTTTTATTATATATTAAAATGATAATAATTACAATTATAAAATAATTTAATACTACTGCTATTTACAATGTAATTATGTATGTGTGATATTTATAATTATGTATAAGACATTGGCTTGACATGTTATAACGAGATGAAAAAAATTTATATATTAAAAATCACATTAAATAGTAAAATAAAGTATTAAATATTAAAATTAAAATATTATACAAGTTACGTAATTCTTACAAGAACTAATAAATTTTATGTTTTCAACCACGCTTTCGTTCTATTTTGTAAATTGCGAGTGCATTTTCACTACCATCCACTATACATTTTTCTCTTAAAAGATCATAACTACCAGCTCTCATTTCAGAACAACATTTCTTGTTTCCTGTCGAGTTACATAATAGGTTTGTACAATATTACAATAATATGCATACAGTGAACGGTATTTAAAGTATTCTTCAAGCCCAACAAATATTATTCCAGTGCTAATAAAACTGATAAACGTAAGCATGTGACCAAAGTAACTTGTTATATCTAGTTTAAATTATGATTGAGCTACATTTACTTTTCTTTTGTTTTGCATTTTTTATTAGTTCAAGAAGATTCAATTATTTTAATTTCGTAGTTGCTAGTATAGCAAAATACCTTGATGGATACTTATGTTACTGTTAATACAAGCTCAAACAGTTCGCAAACACATTACAATATTTTAGCTACTTAACATTTTAACTAGAATTATTTATATTTAGCAACTCCGTTAAAACTACAATAACGCTCCTCATTCATACCAAATCACCAATCCGGTATGGTCATAATCCCGAAAATGTCGGATTAAGGAGTGATTATAGAATTATACTTAAAAAATTATAGTGAGTCTTATGAATCGTGTAGAACAAAATAAATATATAACTTATATCTAAATGAGAAATTTTTTACATTGTTTTTGAATAATTGTGGCAACAATATTACTGACACTACAAGAAATATTTCACTGATAGTAAAAGAATTTCAGGAAACATTTGTGTCGTGTTCAAATTGAGGAGGATATTTCCATTTAAAATTTTTTATGAACAGCATTATTCAGGAAGGAAGAAAAGAGTATTTAGTTAATTCTATCAAAGCATTTTCGTGATTAAAAAATTTTGAATAAAGTGCTGTCAAACTCATAAGCAAATGGAACAAGACTTTAGAATATTCTTTTTATATAAAAACGTTTTAATAAAACTGAATAGCAATAATTTTTTAAAATTAGTTTTGTAATGACTCAATTCTTACTGGTCGCGATATTCTTAAGATGCACCTCATAAGACTTAACCTAAGTTTTTCAAAATTATATTTCTGTCATACTGATGTTGAAGAAATCTGTTGAATATATTTTTCTTTTGTTCTTCAATGGTAAGAAAAGAAAATCCCATAGCAAGCTGCTTAACTCAATTAGCCTTTTAATCTTTCCGCTCTTGTTTCCAATAAGACTTAGCTCACAATATTTTGCAATTACATTGATCTGATTTTTAGATCATTTTCCTTTATAATTCGTCATATTACCTTTTTTTCCATAAATGATATGCTTGTTTATCTTAAATTTGCAATCCCGTGTGAAACTTCTAGTTATCTGGAATAATTTCATTTGTTTTAAATTTCAAAAAGAAAAAAAAAACTCATTGAATACTTTATGTTTTTCTTTAAATAACTTCATATCTTTTACAAATGTAACCCCAATCTTATGTCATGATTGCGTTAACATAAAAGAGATACACAGCATCTCGGGGTAAAATACTATATTTTTAATAACATAAAATATCACAGTTACAAGGACAGAAATAAAACAATGAACAGTAACATTTAGAAGGAAAAAGGTTTATCACAAGTTAACTTAAACATAGCTCAGGATTTTACAAAGACAGGGAAGATCTTACTCCTCGAAATCCTAGCTCTCTCTGCCGAGAAAACACTGGGTGGCAGAGCCACACCCTTACTTTATTGACTTCCCATCATGTGGCACCTTCTACAGTACCGTTTTAAAGTTAACACGTTATAGACTTTCCTTCTGGTTCTGTTGACGTCTCGGCTCGAAAACAGAAGGTAATTTCTTGGGACGTCCTCTTTCCCTTAGAGGAGCCACATGTCCAGTGTCTCTTTCTACTCCAGGCTCATGATAGTCCTTGAGGGCAGAGATATGATAAGTTCCAAAGACTTGGTCTGGGTTGGCAGGGTCTGCTATCTCATCTGTTACTGGTGATCTCAAGGTGAGAATGAGGTAAGGACCTTCCCCGTTGGCATGAAATTCTTACTTCTGTTGTTCCGACTTATAGGATGAATGGTCACCCCAATTTTGTCACCAGATTTGTTGTAGTTTCATCTTCTTCGTCGATCGAAGTTTCCTTTCCGATAATCCTGTTTCTGTTCAATTCCATCTTTGACATCCAAGATTGAATTGGAAAACCTCTTGAGATATAGAGTGATTTCCAGTACAATGTTATCGTTGTCAAGCACTTGTCGGATATCATGCCTGATATCGTCTGAAGTTCTCAATTGTTTTCCAAATTTCATATTGGTAGCCGTGTGCCCTGAAAATTAATTACGAAACGAATTATGAATACGAAAGTATTCATTACGAAACGAATTAGAGGTAACTTATCCTCCCAAGCCGAATGTTCTTCCCCTACCAGTATTGCTAATTTACGCTTTAAGTCCCGATTTTTTCGTTCTGATTGGTTCGCTTGCGAGTGGTAGACAGGGATGAGGTCTTACGTAATATCTAGCAAGTCACAAGTTAGTGGCATGACATCACTTACGAACTATGGCCCGTTGTCACTTATTAGTCTTCGTGGAAGATTATATCGTAGGAATACTTGCAAAAATAAATTACCCAGATTTAATAATATTTTTTGTAAGATTCGCCGGACTAAAAAAAATTATATAGGTGGCGCTGCCATCGATATAAGGAGAGACACAGCTGAACAACAATGGAGGGAGGAGAATGGCGGCTAAGACCTGTAGCATGACGAACAAAAATGGCATGAAACAACAGTTAAATGTTTAGTGTTAGTGAGCTTTAAATATTGTATTAATTGTTTGTGTTGTATGGCTGTTGAAAATAAATAGCATCTTTAGACACTAAAGTAGGATTGATTGATTGTGTTTCTGGTAGTGAATGAAATCTTCAGAGATGAAACTAAGAACCTACAACGGACAAAATAATATTACTTTATTAAAACTAGAAAAAAATTACTATTAGTACATAATTAAATCAATCATATACTGGAATAAAATCAATCATATACTGAAATAAAATAAAATCAAGACAATAAAGTTAAAATACTGAATAAACTAAATATTAAAAAGAATAAAATCCTAAAAATGTTAGAAGTTATTATAATAAGTTAGTAGTTATAATAATGAAAAAATATATAAAAATACAGTGTCAAAAAGTGTATAATTAAATAATAAATCGTTGTATTAAAACAAATTATAAAATTTAACAGTATTTAACATGAAATAATTTAGGTGTATTAAGAAATTACAATAAAGTTCATAAAGAGCAAACTTTACAAATTAAGACAGTAAAATAAAAAAATGAAAGTAAAGTAATTATAACTTTAGGATTGAAATATACGTGTTCATATATATATATATATGAATTATAATTAAGTATGCATAAGTTTAAATATGAGTAAAATGTTTTTTCTACATTTAATTTGTTTCTGTTACATAAATTTCTAAATTGTGTTACATCTTTGTATTCATGTATGCATTATTAATACACATGGAATGTTTTAACTGAAAATTTTTAATTTTGATCTTAGGATTTTTAATTTCCTTTTTTTTATTTTTTTATTTTATTTTTTGAAGATTTTTTTCTATGTTTTTCGTTTTAGATTTTAACTTTTTGTTTTCGATTTGTAATTTTGGTGTTTCAACCTTTTTTAATAATATATTTGGTTGATGGGTATTGTTAGGTCAATAAATCTAGAATAACCCAGCTTATACGTCTAAATCCTTTTACAATATTTGATACATTATATTCCAGTTTTTCGAGAATTGTATGGTTTGTTTTCAATTATTCAAAACTTTTTCAATGTTTTCCTTTATTAATTTTAGGAATGAAATCAAAATCTTATTATAAGGTGACGTTCTATTTTTTTTATTTAAGGCAAAAATAAATTTTGTAAAAATACAGTCCCTTTATTTTAAAATCTTCCAGCGAAGATTGAATCACCACCATAAGTAAGAATTTATTTTTCCTTGTATTTCAGAAAAAAAATTCATCATCCGAAGGAATTGCCCGAACTAAATATTAAATAAAAAAAAGTAAATCGCATGTAAAAATTCAAACAAGAAAATAAGTATTTGTTTAGATACTTACAGATTGTTTTATGTACTTTAAAATATAAGATCTACATTTTATTGTTGCATATATTCATCAAGAAGGAAAACCCGCGAGTAATTTAAATTATTATTCATTGAATTTTGGAATGAAATTAAAAGTATTTTTCATACAATCATTTTAAAATTGAGTCGTTTGACAATCCTTTTATGTCAGCAGAATTTGCAAATAAAATCATTTTCTGATAAATACTTTAATTTTATCATACTGTGGAAATTTTAAAATTCAGGAAAAATAAAGGAATAAAATAATTCCTAGTAATATTTCCCAATAAGTCCTTTGTTGTATATATTGCTTTGCATTTTAATAACTTTTGTTTGGAATTTCTTAAATATAAACTACAAAAACGTCTTAAAAGCACGTAAAGAAAAACCCTATAGAAACTACAATTCGGGAAGTTTCCTTGTTGATTTTATTATGTTTAGAAAAACTTATAAACAATGATGAGAAAAGAATTTAAAATAATAATGTTAATATTGAAGCAAATCTTCGTTTCCTAGTGCACTGAATTGAATTTCGTGAAAAATAAATATTCCTGGATGGAAAGAAAAAAAATTATGTCTGCGAGTTACTAACTTTGTTTTCTTAATTATATTTTGTTTCATTTGTATTTCGTCTCCTTCAAGCTAGCAAATCATGAAATTTTCTTTAAACTGGCAACCTCTTGTTTCAGGTTCTCTTGATTTTTTTTCATTAAGTTATGAAGTCGATGGTTCATTTTTCAATTTTATTTAAACTTATTCGTTGAATTTCAACAGAAAACTACTGCAAACAACAACAACAAAAACATGAATAAAAAATCAGGATTGACAAAAACAAATTGTTGTATTAAATTAGTTACCTGAAAAATTCAATATCTTCTTGAAAATTTTGAGGAACTAAGTATTTCTGCATTGAAATAAATACAAAAATAACTCAAATACTTTGTCAAGTGTGTATATTATGTTTTATAATTTTTAAAACATTATGATCAGTAAGTTAAATTTTGTATCTTTAGAAATATTATCAAACTAAGAAACTTAAAGAAAAATATATTTGAATAATATATAAATAATAAATTTAATTAAAAAAAAAACACCAAGGCAGTTAACAGTTCATGAAGCTTAAGACACTCAAAACAAATATCTGAGATACTTGTCTCTTGTTTAACAAATTTTTAAAAACTTACTACTAAAAATTCGTCTTTCAGCTTTTTTATCAGATTTATGTATAAACTAATTGACAAATATTTTACAAACAATTTATGATATTTAACAAATTTCAAAAAACATACAAAGATTTATATTACTAATGAAAAAGTCAATCCTCGCTTAGCTAAAATGTTTCCTATAATCAATTACGAAATAGATTTTTATGTTTAATATCATATGATAAAGTTTTGAACAACATTATTATAATCTACTGCCAATTACACATAAATTAATTGCAAAATTATGGATCTAATTTATTAGTTGTTCTTGTATGAAAAATGAAAATGATTGTGTAAGACAATGCGTTTATATTGAAAGTAATGATTGTAAATTAATTTAAAATGACATAATTTTTACTTTATGCTTTTTGTTTCAAACTAAATTATCAATTTTCAATGATTAGATGTTAAAGTCTGATAAATTTGTGATGTATCCCTAAGTTTGGTCAGATATTATGAATATTTATGATATTTATTTTTGTTGCTTCCAAACCTATCCGGTCAAGCCAATGGGCTAGATCAGATGTATGAGCCTAAAACACTCAAAAAATCAAAAACAAGAGGAAGCTACTTGGAAGCTACTTGGCCTACCTCGAAATCCCCATACATGTAAGAAGATATTCAGGAGAGGACTAATTTGAGTTACAATTTTTACAGATGGAGAAGATCTAACTCTCTTGGTCAAATTTGAGGCATCTAAAGTGACCTGTCAGAAATCTTGATATTGAAGTCTACTGAGACCGATTACCTTGAAAATTAATGTCCACCAGATTGCTTGCCACAGTGTCAGTCATGCGTTGGAGGATAACACGTAATTGGAATTTTACACTTAATTTGGCATTTTACAAAATTAATTTCAATAGTACGACGATTTTACGATCGCAAAACATTCAACACGGTTGCCTTCATTATTGAACACAATATTGACTGAACCAACAAATGAAAAGTTAAAATCCTCAAATTGCGATTTTACATTTACAGTAGAGTGGTATATATATGATATAAATATTCGTGGAATAAACAAATTCATTACAGTTTTGTTTAAGCTATATATAAAAAAAATGAAATAATTAAATCATATTTTACAAAAAAAAATATTTTCTGAATATTTTACAGCATTTAAACTATTATTTTTACTTAATTATTTCAATATTGAATACACCTAAAAATGATAATTCACTTTTTCTAAATTTATTTTCTCAAATATCTTCATGAATAAAAAATAAATTTCTTTCAAAATTGCCTGAAATCTATATAAGATTCATGTTAAAATAAATGATGCATTTTTTTGAATTACTTCTTTTAGTGATAAGGAAAATGTATCTCAAAAATGATATGCAATTTTTGAATATAAATCACGTATTTGTGTTTGCTTTATTAATTTTTTGATTAACCTATTGATAGCGAAAGGAGAGCACTAAACATTTATTGAATGGGAATCTAATTTTAAATAACAAACACTTCCATAAATTGGTATTCTTTAAAAAACCAAAAGTTTTCGATGCTAATAGAAAAACAAATTACTTTAGTTATGTTTTTTGTGTTTTTTTTTAAATTAACTCAGTTCAGAGTAAATTATGGAAATTCACAGTAAATTTGACTTAGATATGCACTTAATATTCACAGAAGTATTACATATAAGCAAACATAACGAAGTTAATGATAAAATAATTTTAAACACGAGATAGAAAATGATGAAAAATAATTAAAAGAACTACTTTGTTAGAAAAAAAATATTCGAGCTAAATCACAGGAAAATTATTGATGGTAAACTTACATGCATAAAATTGTGAAAGTCAGTGTCAAGTTTGGTATCCAAAATATTCCTTTTGTATGGAATTTAAAAAAAAAAAATATTAAAATTAATTTCAAGCTATCAAAATTTGAAAACTCTCAGTTCACCTCACATTCCACGAAATAAATAAAATATTTCTAATTCCCATGGAGATTAATCAGAATTACTAAATTATTAACACAAGTATATTCTTTATTGTTTAGGGTTTCGAATTATCACGTAGCGAACCACTACATTTATCTGAACGGAGTAAATTTAGTATGTTACATTTTCATAGAATTATGTGTGTGGCTGTATTATTTAACTACACATTTTAATACATTTCAAAATAACTATGAATACAATGCATTTTGAGATAATTTGCTAAGCTTCTTTCACAGTTCATTTTCCAAGAAAGGCGTGATAGAGAAACGCTCTTTTCTAATCAACAAAAGTTGAAACTCTGAAGAACTGATATCATCGTTTCTGAAACGAATCCACAAGAAATACTCTTATTAATTTCAAGATGGGTGAATGGTTTTTCTCATTTCAACTCCTGTAATCATTGATTAAAATGGAGTATAAGATATTTATTATGGTAATGCCTGGATAATTCTGAATTAGACTGTTTCGCTTAAATGTAGTATTAGTTTTAAACTATAAATTATTCTTATGCACATATTTATTTTAAGGAAATGATTTTAAAATCTCAAAAGGTAAAGGTTTTATTAAAAATGTGGGAAAAAATATAAAAACTCCTAAAATATATTGTGTATTAAAATGGAACATATCAGAATAATAGTCGTTTCAAAATGCGTTAATAATATTCTATATTCTCAATTGCATCCTCATCTCTATGTTCGGCGTATAGTACTGCTAGTGGCATTCTTAATAAGGAACATAAATTCTTGTGAAAATTCTTGACTGATAAACTTTAGAGAAAAAGTCACATTTTTCTATCTTTGCTCCACATTGATATTTACATGAATTCATTGAGAACATTTTTATTTAATTAATATTCATTAATATCATCAATAAGGACTTAATTTCAATTTTTATTAGAAAGTACTAATTTTCTTAACAAGTATAGATAATTATCTGCACTCTAATATCTCAAGAAGGTTTATACTTGACAGAAACCTTCTAAGTATTACCCATAATATTTAAGTTCTATTAGGCAAACAACATCTAATTTCATCTTTATCTTAAATAAATTTGGCCATTGCGGGAATGTAAATTGTTAGAAAAATCATCATTTATGCTTTGCTTTAGTATAATATAATTTGTTCTGTAATGATATTTCTCTTTTTTTAGTAGATCTGTGGAAATGGTTTTTCGCTGATATGTTAAATACTTATCAATATTGTAAGGAAAGAAATACTTAAACTTAATTGTTTATACATATCATATTTATTTCTTATCTTATTACTTTTTAGTTACAAGTCTATTTTAAGATAAAAATCAGTTTTAAGCATTTTGTTTTCGTAATATAATTCGAAAAAAATATTTTTAGACTTTCTTTTTCTAAATTTCTTATCCCAAGATTAAGAGAAAATTAACATAAGAAATTTTTGATTTTTTAAATAAACTTTTAGTTTGATACTAAGCAATATAAACACCATTTTCAAATGTTTAAGCCTTTACACAAACATTTTAATACGACCTTTATTAACATTTATGTCTTTAAAGCATCTGATATAATTTTTTAATTGTTAGCGTTTTGATTTACTCTAAATGTGTTTATCAAATTTATTTATATAACATAAAATTACTTTACAACAAAATAGTTATTTTCTTTCATTTATGAGAGGATAATTAGATTTTCTATTATTTACTAAAATTTGGTAAACAACATTTTTTTCAGGCATTTGAAGATTTTACCACGTAGTATAAGACTTAGATAAAGAAATGTTTCCTAGTACATTAAAAAAAGAAGGCAGCAGAAAAAAATCATATATTTCTCTCAGAGATTGCTTCGAAATGCACTTCGTGATTTCTCCTTTACAATGACTGCATCAAATCCTTCCCCTTTTCTATATTAATGATGGAAAATCATAAAAAATAAGAATAAAGTATTAAATATTTTTGGTTCCTCAAATCTCAAAGGGCTTCATTCACAAAAGAAACAAGAGTTTTAAGACCATCTGTCACTTTATCTTGTCAGTAATGTGGTATCCCATGTCACCAAAAATTAATAAAAATAAAATACTTAAATTTTCTGAAAGCCTCTCTTAATTCTGGCAGTCATTTATCTATTGTTTCTTTATGCTTACTCTTACATTTATAAGGCCTTAAAGTAAAGAACAAAATGTATGTTTGTATCATATCAACAATTCACTCAAAGTGGATTAAAGAAAAAATTAATTATAATAAATTTCACAAATAAATATTAAAATGAATAGTTTTCCAAAGTTGTCCCGATGATTATTTAAAAACTGATTCGAAATAACATAATATGAAAACATTATATTAAATTAAGAATGTTAAGAAGAATATGAAAATAAAACTTTTCTCGCGATTTTATAAATAATAAATAAATGAAATAGAAAAAAAAAAATTTTCTTTAAAATCAAAAATTATTTATTTTGTTAAACTGATGGGTTTGCAGATATGCTTTGTTAGTTGTTAAGGTGAATACAAAATTCTCAGAAAAAAGGAACTACGAAATAATCTCCCTTTAATTTTACAATAAAGCAAACACATTGGAAAACATTGCATTTCAAGTTTGCTAATTCCTTTTACAGTAACATTTTGAAAAAAAGGAACAACATATTTTTAAGAGATGATAATTATGATTAAAAATTTAATTGTATTTTTGAGAAAATGAATATCGAGGGAATTTTATTTTATTTTCATCTAGTAAAACACGTTCCATTTGGTCGAGTTGTTGCAAGGCGGTGAGAGTGATTAAAAAAAAAAGAATTAATAAGTCGTTCAGACTTTTTTCCTCAACTGCAAAACTTTAATTTAAACATTAAACATAGTATTTGAGATTATACTATACATCTACAGAATTATCAGACATTGCTAGTTCTTCCGCCATCGTTCTCCTGTTCCTCGCTTTTATCCTAACTTGACTCGCCTCGCGTTCGCCCTGCTCTGCTTGTCAAGTTGAGTTGTTCTTCAACTCCAAGTCAAGTTGAGCTGTTCTTTTTCATTAATCGTTACTCATCTATTATATATATATATTTTTATTTAAAAATAAATTTGTATCATTAACCCTCTAGGGAAAAAAATTAAGCGATGATTGGTATTTGATTCATTGCGATTTTCTCTTCTCTAACCTGGGGAAGATTTTGTAATTTGTATTGCAAACAATTACAACTCCTTGCCTACTAAATGAAATATTAATGGATAAATTAGTTGAAGACAAGAATAATTATAAATTTAACTAGGGATAGTGATACATAAGAAAAACAGAATTGAAAGGAAAGAGAAGGGAGACAAATGACAACGACATGTTGATAGATGTTTATAATGTGGAGTAAATCATTCTAAGTAATCGTTTGTACTGAAATTGGTTAAGAACGGCATCTGGTTAAATTAAAAGGAATCAATTCCGTTATAAACAAGAAATATCTCAATTGGTACAAGAGAGATTGTAAGCTAAGTATTTATTGTTTAATGTTATAACAGGATAAAATCAATTAAGAGAGATTCGAGTTAGAATAACTCCTCTTAATCTGTGATGATAGTTTAACAATGTTGTCTTTTTCTGATGTCTCTTCAGGAAGATTTTGTTAACTTTTTGACTGTTTGATTCGTTTTTGAAATGTTTGCGGAATTAAATAATGAAAGGAAGTCCAACATTTACATTAGAATAGTCTGAAACTTTGAAGAGGGAGGTTCCATAAAACGGTAATATATATATATAAATTAAAAATTTGAAAGCTTAAAAATTTTACTCCACGTGCGAAGATGGTTCATGTTTAGCAGGGTTGAATTAATATCTTTAAATTATTTTTTTTTCTCATTTTATGCCTTTGCTAGTATATTCACGACTTGAAATAAAGCTTTAGCGAGTTTCTAAAGTGAGTAAATATCCTTTCTAATTTTAATTTTTCTGTGTTTTTTCAAATTTATAAATTTCTCAGTGTTTTTTTTTTATTTATTTATTTTTTTTATTTTTGTATTACAGTATATAATATTAATATACTTTTAGAGTGTTATTTGAAAAATACAGATTTTTCTTCTAAGTGTTTAAGTTTTTGGTTAATACATTTAGTTTTTAAATAATTTTTTGCCTTTTGTGTGTTTTCATTTTTTTAATTAAATTTCCATTATATTTTCAATTTACATTTTTTGTGTCTTCACTATTTTTAATAATAAATATTTTTAATGCGATAGTTAGTCTTATAGTTCTCTTACACACACACACACACACACACATATATATATATATATATATATATATGCATTTACAGCCTCTGAAAAAATTATGGTGGATATTTAAATAATTAGCTTTCGTATTAAGGCATTTTATGCGAAATTGAAGAGACATTTTCTAATCTGTTTAATTTATTTCGATATGGGAACCGTTTGTGTTCATTTAAACAACAAGATGATAATCAGTATCGTCTCATACAACGAGCATTATATACGAAACATCTTGAGAGAACTTTTTATTTAAATGGTTATGTACTGTTTATGTGATAGTTATATGTTTTTGACGTATTGTTTCATCTCTGTAAGAGGATAGTTACTTCTTTAACTGCCAAAAAAAATTTCTTCTTTGCATATGTAACTTTAGGAGCATTCATGAGATAATATATACAAAGAAATAATTATCACACCTTAACCAAAGCGACGAAATACATTTCGATTTTTGTGATGCATTTGAAAGCAAATAAAAAAGCATTTTTAAGGACTTTACATCGGATGTGTAACGAACACATTTCTCTGACAACATTCTGAGGACAACAATTTTCATTTCCATTCTTTTTTATATATTTCTTATGTCCATATACTTATAAACAAAAATAGCCTCTGTAATGCCTCCGATATTTAGCTTTTTTTTAATTCCAAAACCCATGGCATGTTTCACGTAATTCTATTGCAAAAGGAATTGCGTCAATCAAACTTCTGATTTCAAATATTTTCGAAATTGAAATGTTTTTTTTTTTCATTTATTACACTTTCCTACTGAAAACCTACATTCAAAAACGAATGGCTTTTAAACAAAGCAATTGTACATGTGTATAATTGAGGATATGTTATTGGTGTATCTATGGTAAATGTTAAAAAATAAATATGTATTTATAGACTAGTGATCCCAATGGCTGTAATAGACGAATGCAACAAATACACACACACACACACACACACATACACACACACATATATATATATATATATCAAAAATTCTTATATTTTCATTTAATTAT
>BMAW01018724.1:122792-133889 GCA_019974015.1 Nephila pilipes | reverse complement strand
AAAAAAAAAAAAAGATTTGGAAAAGCGTTGGAACGATTGTATCACCCTAAAAGGTGATTAACAAAAGGTGTTATGTTGATGAATAAAAAAAAATTTTGCAAAAAAAATGTTGTTTTCAATGTTAGACTCGGGAGTTATTGATCGATGTGTTATATAATTACATGCACACACATACACAAACATAAATTTATAATTCAATGTTTTACATTCTTTCCACTTTCCTTTATTTTAAATTATTTATTCCCTCCTGTTCTGAATTTTATGAATTAAAATTTTTAAAATTTTAGATTGTTTAATTATTTAACTAAATTTTTCTTGGTGTTTTATATATATTAATTTGATTATTAGTGAATTCCTTAAATATTTAGTTTCATTTTTCACTTAATTGTATTTCTTCAGGTTTGAATATTCATAGCGTGTTAAATATTTGTGAAAATGTACTATTTGTTTTTACATGTACATATATATATATATATATAAAGTTATATGAAGAACTTAAGCAACAAATATGATTTTCATTTACAACCTTGAAATTGTTGAAAAGGCTTTTTGCAACCACTACAGGGAAAAGGCAGCTCAATAGAAAGGTGATAGATATGTAAATATTAACAAGCACTGTGACATCAGAGGCGATATCAAGGCACGCAAGGAGTGGAAGGTGCGTGCTCAGTACCTAGGCAACCTAGGAAGGACGCTTCTCCTGACATCTCCTGAAAGTAAAAGGGAATTCTAAAATCAATAATAGTTACAAGAAACCATCAGAATGCTTTTACACGTGGCAGAATGATCGGTAAGTTTGATGATGGTCTTAGTATAACTGTTGTTGCTTAAGAACTTAGAACTGAGAAAAGTGTAGATTCAAGAGCTTGGAAAGCCTTCCGAATGACAGGTGCAGCTGTAAGAGAAATTGGCGTTGGTCAGCCGAGGAAAGCAACGAAATTAGAAGATTGGTATTTCGTTCTGCAGGCAAAAAAATGCCAGAACCATATATTGCGCAAAATGACTTTGTTGTAACATAGGCAACTTAAGGACAGGTATAAAGGTTTACGAGGGTTGTTTGAAAAGTTTCTGACTCTAACGTGAATATTACAGCACGCCTTGATAAAAGAAAGAGAATATGATTGCTCATCTTTTTACAGGTTCTCATCAAACATTCAGCCCTTCTATATGTGCAATTGGTGTTTGAGAATGGTTTGAGTGGTTGGATAATAGTGCTTTAGAAAAAATGGAATTAGAATCGAGAATTGAGTTGTCATTAAATATTTGTTTGTTAAATTCAATAAAACTACGCAAATTAGATGATTTAGCCGCTGTGTATGGGGATAATGCACCATCATTTACTACCGTGAAAATTTGGCAGCTGAGTTTAAATTTAGCTATACCAGCTGTGGAGACGAAGATCCTTTGGAGCGTCCAAAAATTGCAAGTACAGCCGATAACATTGCTAAATTTCCCCAAATGGAACTATAGACTACCTTCGAATTAAAGTAAGACATATGTCCCAAAAACGTGTTTGTCACGTATTGAATCAAGACTTAGACTTGAGAAAACTGCACGTGCGTTGGTTTCCTCTTTTGTTTACGTTTAGAACAAAAAGTGCTCTAATGAACATTTCCAATGCTCTGTTTACACCACGTATGCTCAATAAATCAGAGTTTTGGCGTCGATTAATTACTGTAAATGAATTGGATACGTCATTATACGCCAGAAACCAAAATACAGTGAAAACAGAGGATTCGGACCTAAAATATTAAAAAAATTGGTTCTATCGGCGAGGAAAGGGATGGCGACTGTTTCTTCCGATACTCGTTGAGTTATCTAAATCGATTATATTCAAACAGGAAACACCATTATTAAGGCTGAAATTGAAGAAAAACAGCCACATTTGCGAAAAAAATAACTGTTTCACCAAAGCAATGCGCCTTATCACATCTCAAAGGTTGCTATGGCGAAAATTTACGAATTATATTTTGAACTCCTTAGCGACTCTTCTTACTCACCAGATCAAGCCCAAATGACTTCTTTATGTTCCCTAATCTAAAACTTTCTCGCGGAGGAAAGAAAGTTTCGAAGATGCTATCACCTTCGTAAACAAATATTTATCACAGAAAGATGTCAAGTGCTATTTAGATGGGTTAAAGAGGTGGGAGAAATGTGTAAACTTACAAGAATACTATTAAGAAAAAAAATAAATTGAAAGAAAAAATGTTTTGTATACTTGTTAGGTCGGAATCGTTTTAGTATGTAGTGAAACGTCTCCGTAAAGGTATTTTTTTCACCCGTCGTCCTGAACACAGCATATCATTAACAGCAGCTCATCGGCAGCACGATTTACAGACGTTTCAAGAATGCAAAACCAGGACATCATATCAATGGAATGACGTTTTATTTGCTAATAAATGTTGTTTCGGTCTGAGTGCACAAGTTTAAATCATAAGAAGATGCTAAACTTAGTATATATATATATATATATATATCTGTGTGTGCGTGCGTGCGTGTGTGTAATGATTTAGATTTAATTTAAAATAGTTTCTCTTAGTAATAATTTAATGTTCCAATTTTTCCTAACCTCAGTTAAAAGTAAGGCGTTCATTCTTATTTTCTGATACCATTCCTTTTTAACTTAATTTAAGAAATCACGCGTTCTTAAAAGTACGCAGAATATGAAAATCAGACGGCTTCTGAGTTGTAGGGATGATTCCTTCTGTTTGTTTCTGTTGTTGATTCAAACACGTGAAAAACATTTGGATTCGTGTTAAGTGGATTTCAATAGAAAATATTAACTTTCTTGTCTTTTAATTACAAGTAAACGGGAAAACTTCAGCTCAAAACCGGTCATACGTAAAGGGACAAGACCCAGCCCAAGAACCGAAACTTATATTCCAAATCGTGTAAACTGGAAATTCAGTTAAATTTCTATTCTAATATTTTGCATTATAACTCTTGAGTAAACCTACAATAAGTTATGAATAATATTACGAAATAAAATTTTAATTTGTGATTTTGTTTTGAATTTCACAATTTCACATTTATTGAATTCGAAATTATACTAATTGTATGTATTTTGTTAAGCTGTATTTTTTTAAATTTAGAATCCCTTCTACTATAAAATGTATAATGTGGTAAACTAGAAATGTTAATTATGTTGTGTACTATTCCAAATTTTGAATTTGTTCCATTTTAAAATCATTGGAAAAATATAGTGTTTTTGGTTGGTGTAAGATAATGTATTACAAATTTTGATTTTTTCCTGTTATGAAAATATAAAGTCTTATCACAAGATAAAGTAGTGATTGTAGTGATAAAGTGCCTGATATTTAACCGAATTATCTTTTGATTAATTTTGAATATATAATTATTATAAAATGCCGAATGAAAACTCGTATAGGCTATTTTGGAAAATAATTAATTACAGAAATTTTTGAAATATATTAAATAATTTTTTATAAAATATTAAATTTTTGAAATCTATTTTGTAAGTTAGTACACTGTTTTAAGATGATAATTATAATATCATTGGTTGGTGTTTAATACAAATTGATATTTGTTTAATTTTGGTTCTTAATCTTTATGAATATAAATTTAACCTATTTTGAATTTAATTAAATGTTTTGAAACTGTTTTTTGAGAAGTATTACATCATGTGTTGTTATGTATTAAAAAAAATTTGGAATTATTCTGTTTTAAAATTATGCAATTTCTGAAAGATTTTAACAAAAAATTTTATATCATATGATGCATCAGTGAAATATTATGAGTTGAAATCTAATTTGATTTTAAGAATTAGTGTAATAAGTGAAAAATAATAAAATTTTATTTTATGTGCATAGTAAAACAAAAATTGTGCTTATATTTCAGAATCTTTGTACAGTAAAATGTTTTAAAATTTTTGAAAATATAAATTAAAATCTCATTGTTACAAAGTAAACGAAATGAGCAAACCAGAAAATTAATAATATGTACTCTATAAATGAATATGATTTAATTTTAATTTTGTGCTCTATTTAGATGATGATTATTGCAATGTTTATATTGACATGTGTGAGGGAAATATTAAATAGATATTATGAAAAATAATTTTGATTTTACATATTTTAAATCAGAATGAATATTATGTTGATTTTAAATTTTTGTTATTTAGTTTTAAAATGAAAATGAACAGTGTATTTCAAAAAAAATATTTATTATTTTATGTATTTTTGATTTCAATGAATATTACATTTTTCAAATGGAAGTCAACAATGTGCTTTGTGTAATGTAATAAAGATAATTTTTTTGAATGATTTATAATCAATAATGTTTGACAAGATGATGCTGAAGCACCTGAGCCTTTCGGCTCTTAATTTCCATATCAGTGAGCACACTCTTGGGCATGACTTCGGCTTTTTTTCCAGCCCAGAACTGCGCTTTGTTTATTGAGAAAATTAATTTAGAAAGAATTGTGATAAAATTTCATGGTAAATGTAAAAAAAAAGTTAAAAAATTAAGATTAAGTTTAAAATTAAGATTTAGAAAAATCATGGTGATTTTTTTTTTCTCGTTTTGTTTAGATGAAGAGCCGGAAGGGGGGATGAGAGTGACATTACAACTGACCAAAGGGTTCCTGCCCTTCTTGAATGTTGGGTTGGGAGAAAAGATTTTTAGATTGTAGTAGTAAGCGGGGGAAGAGATGTGGGTGGTCTGTTGAGAGGGGGGGGGGAGGTGTCCGTTACAAGAAAAAAATTGTATATAGGAAAGGATATTTGGATTAAGTAGTTGCTTAAAAGAACATTTTTGGGTCTATTAATAGAGGGATCAGGGGTGTAGTCATTAATATTTGTTAGTGTGTTGTTGATGATGGTCATGAGATTATTAAAGAATTTTGTGGAAATTTTCTGGATAAATTATTTGATGGTGGGAAAGTTTATTGATGTATATATGTCTGTGTTTCTCATGAATCATCTTGAGTTATCTATTTGTCTTATAATGTTGTTTTGAGCTTTTTCTAATTTTTTTAAGTGTATGTTGGCAGCGAAACCACAAACAGGACAACTGTAAGTCAGGATAGGTCTGAGAATCAGAGTATAGATATTTAACTTGTTATTAATATTTAGTTTTTAATTCCGAGCAATTAGGCGGTAAACCGAACACGCGATGGCACGGAATTTTCTTATAGTTTGGTTATATGTTGTTTGAAAGTGAGTCTTTTAACTATGGTTGCTCTTAAGTATCTGGTGTGTTGAGACCAGGTGATTTTATGCTTATTTATGGTTATTTCAGGTCTTGTATTCTTTTGTTTTGTGTGAAAAGAAGACGGCCTCCAATTTTGAAGAAAGTATTTACAGTGAATTTCCATTTGGAGAGACAGTCTTTTAGTAGTATGATGTGTTTCTGTAGTGCTCGAGCAACTAAAAGTGGCTCTTTGTTCTGTGCTAGTATCGCTGTGTCATCTGCATTCATGCAGAGAGTAGTGTTGAATGGTTTGAGGATGTCGTTCACGCAAATAAAAAATAAGGTTGGAGCCAAAATTGAGTCTTGGGCTACTCCAGCAGTTATCTTGGTTATTTTTCAGGGAGAGTTACTTACTCTCAGATCAAAGAATCTATTTTGAAGTTATGAGTATTTACCTTTTTTATTTATCTTTAATATTTTGATATTTTACTGAAATTGTTTTTGTGTTTTGTATAGGTGAAAGGCTCTTTAAGGCATAAAAATTTTAAGCATCAATTTTAAGTATGAATATTTTAGATATAACATTCATAAGTTTAACTCAAGTTTAAAATTTAAAATAAACTTTTATTTCGATACCCTTGTAAGATTAAGCTATGTGTTAGGGTCCACGCACATCAGTGTCTCACGGAGGGAGGAAATTTGTAATGATTTAACTTTAACTTATAATAGTTTCTTTTAATACTAATTTAATGTCCTAATTTTTCCCAATCACATTTAAAAGTAAAGAATTAATTCTTATTTCCTGATACGATTCCTTTGTAACAGTGTAATTACGAGTTCTTAAATTCCTGAAATGTAGATTCAGCGCTGGACCTGTAGGGATGATCCTATTAGATTTTCGGTCTGGTGCAGGCTTTAAGAATCCTGCACCTATACCATGTGATCTGATCCTGAAACTCCTATTATAATCAATGCCAGCAATTATATCGTTTACCTCATTAATTTTAATAATTACAAAATTACTAAAATCGTTCAGGTAATGGTGTTTAATTACTTACAAAGACACATATATATATATATATGTGTGTGTGTGTTCGTGTGTGTGTGACGAAATAATAGCAGAACAGCAATAGAACTTAGAAAACTGGAAGTTCTTGGACAATAGTAATAGTAAATCAAGCACGGAAAAGCTCTTGATGGTATAATAAGCCTTTAAAGCACTTAAAAGTTATTAATGTCTATTAGAATCAAATCAAGTTTTTGAAATAAAAAAATTTCAATTTTCTTTTATCGTATTTAGAATATACTGAAGAGGAATTCTATCTGCCAAATTGCAAAGTAAAATATAACTATTCGGATTCATTAAGGAAAGAAGTGATACAGCAAGAGTGTGCTTTATGATAGAAATGTGGAGGATTCTAAACTCATAAAGAGTAACAGAATTTTCGGAATGTTTTAGTATTTTATTTAAAACTTGGAAATAAAGACATCAACAGTAACGAGGAATAAATTACCAGATGCACATTTAAATTAACATAAATTGTAAGAAAATATATACATATTATGTTTTTTAATATATTATAAATCTTTTTTGTATTTGTATAAATGTTCAACTTATTGAAAAGTTATCGAACTATTTCCTTTTAATTTCATAAAATGAAAAAAATTCTTCATTAGATGAATAGCTAAGGAAATTAAAGAAAAATAAAAAAAAATAATTTTGAAAAAGAATCGGTTGCAATAATGTTGAAAAAAGGAAAAAAAGCATTAAAGCCATTGGGTTACATTCTTTTTCATACGAATCACGTAGTTATTGCGTTTTGTTCTGTCGAATTCTGAATGAATCATTCTACCATATGAGCAATTGTAGAATAAAATGTAATTATGGAATCTAAAGTAGTCTTTCCTTTTCTTTTTTTTCTGGACAGTGCAGTAAAAAAATTTAAGACTTCTTCAATAAAATTTCTGATTTAAATGTATTTAAATATATTTATCTTAACTTTTTTTCCCGCTGTATCTAAGACAGGCTCAAAAAGTTATTACTTTTCAACTTTTCTCTTTTATATTTTTATTTTGTGTTTTATAAGGCAGGATTAATTCAAAGAAGAAAGTACAAAATGGATCATTTTTATGTCTGTCACCCATAAATAATTCATGTGTTTTTTTTTCTTATTGAGTTTCACTTACTGTTGAAAAAACTAAGTTGAAAGAAAGAAACGTCCTCACGAAGTTCAAATTCGTTCTAGCAGAAACTAAGGAAGTTTATGCAAATATACTCTCATTCAAATCACTCGTGCATTTTCGGAGATGAGTTTCTGAAATATTTGTATAATTCATGCTTATAATAAGTTTTTATTCTGGTTTTTGTATGAAAAATATATAGTATCTATCTTAAAGAAATATATAACGTAATTTTTTGTAATTTCATACGTGTGTAAAATACTAGCTGAAAAACATATTTTGAAGGTAATTTAGACAGTAAAGGGTATGAATTTCACAGTTTTTGATTTTGCTGTTAAAATAGAGCTTTTTTTGCGAATCCCATATATATTATTTATACGAATTTGATAAAAAGAATGTTTGAAAAACAAATTTTAAATAAAACCTTCTCATACCTTAAAGAAAATTATCTGTATTTCAAATTTTCTCAAATATGTTGTTTTTTGTTCAGAATTATGGTACACATTCCTCAAATTGTATTCTACTTTTAGTAAAAAATTATTCCGCATTATATATGAAATGAGGCTGTTTTTTATACAGAGAACATAATTCTTTTGTAAGAAATATTCATAAAATTTTGATATAATTTTAATCATAAAAAACTTTTAAAATCCAATTTTTTTAAAGTAAATATTTTAAAAGGGAATTATGTTCAGTGCATAGAATGTCATATTCATTGGTAATATGCGTTTTTTTTTAAAATTAAAATGCGTTGCATTTTATACATAATGTACCTAATGATAAGTAAGTGACTAACTAATGTAAATCCTGCTTTGATTGGTTACGCTATAAATAGGATTTATTTAACAAAAATTTTGAGATATCTCAAAAATAATATTTGAATTACGCTCAATTTTAAAATATGAATAATATTCAAACTTGATATAAAATAAATTTATTTTTCCTTGAAGAAATCTTTTAATTTAATATAAAAAATTCCATCTTTTCATTTTTTAAAAACTGTTAAGTACTTTGTAGCATAATCTCGCACGTCTTTTACAATACAAAGTTGGATCATAATAGTTTCAATTTTGTATTAATGTGATTTGAAAATTCTAAAAAGTTGTTAAAATGCTTAAACTATTTTTCGGTAAAAAATATAATTGTTTGATGAATTTATAATGGAAATAAAACGAAAAAGACATTTGTTTAGAGCCTGTAGTGTCACCGTGAAAATTATTAAAAATTTTTGAATAAGCATTTTCAGAGGAAACACGAAATTTAACCTGATCATAGATTCACAACATACGTTTCGTGCTGCTTTTTACTATTAACCTGTTATACCTGATGATACATACTTAGATTTATGAAAGTACAGTTTAATATATATATACTGCGTATTCTAAGAAGTGCTAACATTACTTATTATTTGTGTTCTAGACTGTTATGCATTACTTTTTTTCCAATTAAAAACGTTTGACTTGTTTTCTAATATAGAAAACACAATAGATTGTTTAAATGAATATCATTTATTCCCCACATTTAATAAATTGATAAGAAAAATTAATCTGTAGTTACTATAAAAGAGGTTTCAGAAAGTTTAAATATAAAATATAAAATACCAGTTTAATCCAAAAATATAAGTTTACGGGCAATCTTATTAATGCGGAGTATTCTTGATTAAAATTTAAAAATGGAACATTTTCTTGGTAATCAAGGATTTCTTTCTTCAAATACCTTTTTAAGTATAGTTAGTTTTATTCAAGATTTGAAAATAAAACACTTTTTTTTACTTATTCTAAGCAAAAATATTGTTTTTAGTCTAAACATCTCAGTTCTTACAGATGAATTAACAATCATTATCATTAATATAACATCGTATTTACTTCCATTTTTAATGCTATTATAAAATAAAATTTTGATATTTTTTATTAGAAACTGGCTAGGTATGAAAAAAATGTAAATAAATGGGAGAAGTAAACCGACAAAAAATTAACCAAACATTTGTGAATTATATTTAAAATATGACAAAAAAAGACCGTCGTTTTGATGATCCATAAATTCCCCTAATGGGAGAGTTCATAAGGCCTGACAACACTTTAAGAATATAATTTATAATCATATTTTACATAATATTTAACTTATGTCTAATATGAAATATGTTAAAATTAACTTGAATAAGTTTAAAAAATCCTAAAACTTCTAAATAATAGGTTAAGAGTAATTTAAAACATTATAATCATCACGTTCAGTTTATTTCTGCTTTTAAATATAAGATTTTTCTCTTCTTTTTTTCTCGTTTTGCATTAAATTATTTATTTTTAATTTCCTTAACATACATTCTTCTTAATAGATTACATTAATGTAATCTTTGTTTAAGACCGATTGGAAGAATTTTTGATTTGTAAGTAGAAGAAAAGTTTGAGGGTTAATTCCATGCATTGATTTTTATGTATATTTTGTAATAATTTTAAGCTGGTCGATTAAATTTTTAGATTGATCTTTTTTTTTTTTTCATTTTGTTCCAATGTGGTACATTTATTGGTGTGTTTAACTTGAAACCATCATTGAAATTTGTTCTATTTGCATTTTTTTTCTTTTTGAATTTATGTAATTTGCATATTGATTTACTTTATCTTGATGAGATTATTAAGAATCAGTAAATCATTGTGTATCAGCTAATCTGTCACAATTCAATTATTGTCTTTCTTTTAACGGTTTTCTTTGTTTTTCTGGTCTTTGTTTGTACTTATTCATGATTTGAGCTTCATTTTCATCTCATTTTTTTCAATACATACTTTCTTTAAAGTACATTGATCTCTAGCTTATTTGCGTTTCTTGTGCCTTTTTTTCCCCTTTTATTGAGTTCTAGATTTTATGCAAGTAAAAAACTATTATTTTTATATTTTTTTATTTATCCAAAAATTATTTGTAAGTTCTTAAAAATTACAAATAAATAATAAATAAAAGTAACTATTAATTTTAATTAGGCATTTTTTTAAAAAAATATATTTTAAAATGCAGTGATAAAACCTAAAAGTAGTTTAAATATTTATCACAGCTAACTCAAGGAAATTACATAATTAAAGGGAAAATGTAGAAAATTATTAAATTATGTATACAAAGTTACAAATTATTCTAAATTAAAACGTACCATAAATTAGAATGAAAAAAGCTTAAGTTTACTGAAACACAAATGTTACTTAATAACTTTTATGAAAACATATATAAACCATTATTTAAAATTTATTTAAATTTAAAATTTCTAAATAACAGAGTATCTTGAAAGAAACTAAGAGAAATAAGGAAAAACGAAAATGAAGTCATTGTAATAAAAATACTGCCCCATAATATGGAATCCCAAATGTATGTTTAGACATTTCATGGACCCAATAATACACTTCTGCTATTATATTATTAATTAAGGTATAAAAATAGAAAAATCAAAATTTCAAAAGTTAACTTCGAATTAAGAAGAGAAAAAGTAAACAATACTTTGAAACAAAATAAATAAATATAATTATAAAAATGTTCTATAAGTCAATCAATACACATTAAAATATTATTTTAAGATCTAAGAAATAATATGTTTTATTTGGTATAGTATTTTTGTGATTATCTTTAATTAATACAGAACATAAAGATTTGTAAAGCCACTAATATATAGATTGATTTAATGAAAGGTAAAAATAAGAAATTTACTAAAATAACTATGCAATTATTTAATTATTTAAAAACCTAAGACAAATTATTAAAAATTAATTATTTATGCAATATTTAAAATTA
>BMAW01018724.1:86983-122767 GCA_019974015.1 Nephila pilipes | reverse complement strand
TGATGCCATGTATTGCTGTAACTAAGCACAATAAGCAAACAAATATTCACTCTATGAAGTTTAATCCTAGTTTCACGAAGTAAAGATACTATTTTATTAATAAATATCAGTTATGAAGTTAAGAATTATATATGTGTGTATGTGTGCATATGTATTATTATATTATGGTATATAAGTTAACATTTATATATAGCATCTCCGTTGTGTGTAGTGTGTATTATAGATAGAGTTTCTAATAACAGACACACTACCTTTGTAGAAATGTCTATCATATAAATTTAGAAGTCTCCCTAATTGACTATATATATATGCATATATATACTTAATACACATATGCACACACACATACACACACGCACGCACACACACACACATATATATATATATATATATATATAATTCTTAACTTCTCTTAACTATTGTAAAGTATTTATTAATAAAATATGTGGCGTATACTCTTTACTTCATTGAAACTAGAGTTAAACTTCATAGAGTGAATATTTGTTGCTTATTGCTAGTTACTAAATCATTTTTTCTTATAATAAAATTAATATTTATATTACTAAATACAGTAATAAATAAATTACTATAGCGCATCATGAAAGGTGCGTTATTAATATGTAATGTACGGTTATCTTTCTTTCCATAAATATTGCTCGTTATTCTATTATCTATAATTTTCAGTTTTTAGTTTATATATTCTGTTACATACATATTATATTATTGATTTGGATAAGATTTAAATATGCACTTTATAAAAGAATAAATTAGATTTATATTTAAAAACGCTTATTGTGTAGTTCAAAACATATAGTTCGCCAATATATCTATAAATTATAAAATTATCTCTATGAATATAAATATGTTCATAAAATGGTAAATAGATATTTGCCAAACCATTATTTGCTGCTCCTCGTTTTTAAATTGCTCTCTAGCTATTTCCAATTTTCCCTCTTTCTCTCTCTTTGTATATAAAGGATATACATAATTCAAGTAACAGTGCTTAGAGTGTTTTGCAATGCAATATAATAGTGAAAATTTGTGCCAAATGTAATACGAATATTAAATGTGACGGATGACGAAACATTCAAAAAAAATTAATTCAAAAAGTAACTCTTTTTTGTGAACTTCGTTTGCAGCAGCTGCTGTGCTCGCATAGGAATACATGGAAGGGTATCATCTAGGATAAAAATGATTTTCCCTATGCATTGTCTTTTCTTAATTACCGGAATGACAAAGTTATTTTAAATTTGGCGAAATTTCTCCACGGCTACCAAAACAGGCTAACAGTCTTGTTGGGGTAATGCTTCATAAGAGAAAGAAACTGTGATCATTTCCGCTTGGAAACCACACCAAACAGTTACTTTTGATGAATTTAAGGAAATTATTTGACTGCATTTGGTGATTCGTTATCTCAAATTTGGTATTTTAAAGTTTCTTTCAGGTTAAAGTGGGCCTTGTTTCCCCATAAGTTTTCCAACGGCAAAGCATCATAATCCTTTGTTCTTGCAAGAAAGGTAAGAGCAAAATCAATCATTAATCATTGTCAGTGTGACGTAACATTTCTACATGGTTGATCGTGTAATGATAAAAGTAAATAATCTTTCTTAAGATTTTCCGTACCATACTGTAATCCATTTGCAGATTCTGAGCAACCCCACGAGTTTTGGAAGTAAAAGTAATACATTGTCATGGGCTCTGTTCACAACCACAGATTCAACTCCTTAGATTATATCCTGTTCTCGTAATCTGCCTGAATGTACCTTCAAAGAACCTGTTTTCTCAAACTTCGTAACTACTTCTTTTAAAATATTATCTGACAAAATACAGTTAACTTTACATATTTGTGTGTGCTTCCCATAAGCACTAAAAGTGGCTGACGTGTTGTACTTGTGGAATAAAAATAATTTTACATATAATGCACGCCCCTAGTATGCAGAAGGAGCCATTATTGCACATTACTTTCAGTCCAATTGTTTAGCAAAGTAATAAATACATTGCCTCTCAAAGTCCAAGAGGCTAGTTCTGTGCCAAAACATGCAACGTGAAATTTAAATAAAGAATTTTTTCTTCAACAGCTACTTTCTTTGAGACTCTTTAAGTGAAATTGCAGATAAAGAGATTTTATTAGTTCTTTTGCGTGTTTTTTGCAATTTTTAAAATTGTAGCCATATTAAATTTGGATTAAATGATTAAATGTACTAACGGAAAGGCAATTTTATTTCAGTATTGATTCTGCATTTTTTGAAACTTTTTTCCAATTACAAAAAGGCCACATTTGTCATCAGCGGTGAACTTTGAAACTAATTCGTTTTTTGCAAAATCCTTCGTTACTGTTTAATCTTCCTACTTGGCGCAATTTTCGCATTTAGGTCTCGCTATAGTACTCTCTCAGCACTATCAGTTTAATTATGGCTACCTTGTATACACGCATATATGTATAAAAACTGCTCAAAAATTATAGAAACAAGGAAAAACTATGATAAACCTTCGAAAGACAGCTATGAATGGGCATAAATTGAAGAGTGTATGTGTAACATTTCGCAGTACAGAAAAACAGACGCAAAAAATGTATGGGAACTTTAATTCTTAAAAAAAGCAGAAAGAACATGAAAATATGCTTCAGTGGAACAGTTCGATTACTGGTAAGTGACAGAAAAGTATTGTTTGAAATGGATGCAATATAAAGTGGAATTCCACCGAACTGTTACTTTGTTTCACTTATGTTTCGGAAGAATAAGATGAGTTTACCAATATGACTTGGGGAATAATGAACAACTCTTGAAGGAGTGCAATCTCCAAGTCACGCTCTAATCTCTCAGCTATGTGCCCAATTGTGCCCCAAACATGCTCTCTAAGATTTAGATCAGGATTACAAGATGGCCACTCGATACGCTGTATTGTTTCAGCTTCACACGTCTTCCAAAAGACGAGCTATATGAGGTATGGCATTTTCATCCATTAAAAGGTAGGAATCGCCAAATGCTGTAGCGTAAGAAACAACATGAGGTCTCTGTCAACTGAGGTTGGACAGTCAGATTGCTAATCCAAAAGATGTATTAAGTCCACCTAGGCAGATTCCAGACCATATAATCAAACCACATATTCTATAATGTGAATTTTACCGAAGAAATGCGGTAATATTTTGAAATCTCATTTCACTTCTCATCAAAAAATTTTAAGAACCATACTCCAATTGCTGAATCAGATTTGTTTGCATATAGCACTTGGCTTCAGTCACGTTACAACCATTATTGATAATTAGTAACTCACTTTCTGTAGGCAAAGCGGTATCTTGTTTTCAACGAAATACACACCACTGGATTACGTGCAAAAAGACCATCAAAATGAAGACTATTACTGGTTGCTCAACTTGGTGCCCTTTGTCCTATTGCTTTTGCAACTGTTTTTTCAGTTTATTAGCATTGCATGTTTTTTCTGGACGAGCCATTAATAGAATATAACGGTCATCAATTGCTGTAAGAACATGAGAACGACCTCACATTAGTCGTAGTCTAACTTATCCTGCTTGGTATCTATTCCACTTACTCGAAATAACACTCTTTGCATCTCCAATAGTGTCTGCTACATTTCATTGTTATGTATATATTCATTTCTTCCTTTACTAGGCCAAGCCATGGATTCCGATAACTTACAATGTTTTAATATTTTCAATTCACCTGTTCTCAAAACATAAGCTGAACAATTGAATTTCACAAATGTGATTGTAAATAAGAAAGCTTCTGTGAAATCACGATTTCTGCACTTTTATTCTTTTACTGCTTTTTAAATCTTGATCGCTGATTTTCACATGACGAAATTTTCTATTTTGATGCTATGCTTTAAATTATAGATATTTTATTTGAAGGCAGGTTTGATGTAAACATTTGCATATTTTCCTTAAAATATGTGTTCATCTGATATATATATATTAGACCTCTAAGTCGATTTTTGAAATTGCACAGCGTAGCAGATTGAAAGGTATTCTTTTTAATGGGTTATCTTCTACTCACATTGTAACTAAGTAAAAACTTTTTTCAGACATATTAAAGCGCTCAATTGACCTGAAATTTTCTATACACAAGTATTTTGGATGGCAATACGATAATTTATTTATAATTAATAAAATTTAATCGATTTAAAACTATAAATACTTAAAAGCAAACATTGACACTGAGGTCGGACTTGTTTGAACGTTTTATTGAGGGCCGGGCGGCGTGTATGTATGTATGTGCTTTGGTGTATGTGCATGCATGGATATGAAATATAATATGTGCTAATAGATATGCATGCATAGATATGTATGTATGTATAGGTAGCTGTGTATGTATGTATGTATATAATAATATATAGAGGTATGTATGTATGTGTATGAGAGAATATATATAATATGGTGTATTAATAATAATAACACTTAATATATATAATAACACATGTCAACAATATGCTTTATGTATAATAATAATAACCAATAATATAATAACTATTGTATGTGCATGCATGGGATATATTATATATGTAACTATTGGCATATGTTATGCATGCATGGAAATATGTGTATTGTGTAATATGAGGAATGTATGTAACAATAACCAATATAATAATAAAGTGTGTGTATATATGTATATAGAGGTATGTATGTGTAAGTTGTAATAATATTGTAAGCATAGCCAATAACATAACTATGCTTTTGTATCTTCTTATCTTCCTGAAATTGTATGTATGTATGTGTAACTTCTATATAACCAATATGAAACCTTGGCAGCAATATTATATATAAAGGCAGCTTAATATGTATAGATACAACAATAACCCAATATAATATGTAGTAACATGTATATGCTTTTCCCTTCTTTCGCTATCACTCTTTCAATATATATATAATAATATAAGGAATATGCATATAATAATATGAGACCAACAATAATATGAGTAGCCAGCCAATAACTGTGTATATAAGTATATATATGTATGTGGTGTATGTATGTATGTAATATGTATGTAACTCAATAGCCAACTATGTAATAATATATGTAATAATAAAGTCGGTTAATTTCACCAGTAATTGGTAGCTGGGTTTGTTCAGAGTTGTTTGTTCTTGTTGCAGCGGTGTGCGGTCTTGGAGTATGGGAACGACAAGGTAAAATGGTAATCTTGGTCAATAAGGCGTAGTGGTTCGTCCCGGTGAGGTTTGTGCTCCATGCACTTATTTCGTAAATGGTTTTAACGATATTAGAGACACTCCGTGTGCCGACTCCATCTCATGTCCTCATCTAAAGTCTCGTCTTCCCGCGCAATCTACTTTCTTCTGGCAGGATGTTGCCGAACAATGTAGCGCTCTCTAGTGGTGAGACGTTCTGTAGCCACGTTCTGGGTGAAGTCAGTTCGATTTCTACAGCTGGCTATCTGAACCTGCTGTCGTCCTCGATAGAATCTGAGAATCAGCATGTACACAAAAAAAATAAACCAAAACGAAAGCAAAGAAATTATACTAAAAGGTAGTTTGCAAGTAATGGCTTAGAAGTCCATTGCCCAAGGCTTCATATGATCGGCGGAAGTAGTGGTTCGCTGTGGTCCCTGATGATTTCAATCTTCGTATCTTTCATAGGGATGAGCAGTCTTTGTCTATACGGTCCATAAAATTTGGATCTCTTCTTGGACCTCCACCAAACGGTCACTCCATGTGATAATATCATAACTTGATATTTCGTGTGTTTTCTTGCTTTTCTTATCGTAGATCCTCTTGTTTTTTTGTAAGTCAACGAAATTTTCTTTATTTGGACGATGGATTATTTACTGAAGAATTTATATCGAACGTAGTTTGGGTTTTTATGCGCGTTGAATCAAATAAACAGTCTTCGTTTCTAATGAGTGATTTAATCATTGAATAAAACAAATCCATCTGTTTTATTTTGACTGGATATTTCACAAACTTTGCCTTAGTGTAACGCTGATAATTTTCTCTAAACTGTTTTGTCGCTGTCTTTTCATTCATGCTCTTTGAACCTTCCAAAAGCATAGAATAAATAGAAGGTAGTATTATGTCATCCACGCGAAACGATTACTCATTGATGCTTTTGCTCCTTATTATATTTGATATTGTAGCAATGACGTAGCTTTTCTCTTTCGCCAGAAACATACAAATTAATGTGAAATTTACCAGTGAAAGTTTATTTTGGAAAAAATACTTTTTTTAATGAAAATGCAATTGTGCACAGCTGCCTTCTAAAACTCTTGTTTTTTACCATCTACTAAAATATCAACATATTTTAATTTTATTTTGTAGGATATCCAGTTAAAGCATTTTATTTGCAATTCAACATTAAATTATTATTATCACCATTTTCATTTTCTATCATATTAACATGGTCACTGGATTGATTAATTCTAAAGTATTTTAAATCTTTGAGGACAATTTTTGGCAAAATGAGATTTGTTACATATGAGAAACACTTAATATGTTGATTTGCCGGATATATATTTGTCAAGGGCCATTAGTGAAAAGTTTTTTCCATTACTCTTCTTTGACCTTGATTAAACGCCTGATACTTTCGAATCTATCGATAATTTGCAATTATAAGAAATCTCTCGCGGAGTGATTGCCTTTCAATGCAAAATACAGATCCACATTCTCATTATCAAGGGGTTTTAACCATTTTTCTGCTCTTACACAAATATGTGCAGATGTTTCATGATCCAGGGATTGAAAGAGTTTATCTGACACGATCAAGTGCATAATGATTTAAACTTTCTGAAACTTCTCTTAATTAACAATAATATTCAAACATAGCCGAAAGTCTGGATGAAAACTGAACATGCGGCTCATTTGGAGATCTATGTGCGGAACAGAAATGATTTAAGTTCGAGGCGTTAGTTGACATTGTTTTAAAACCGTATCTTTTAATTTGTTGTAATCTCATTCATCATCATATACTCTTAAATTAGAACATTATTGGCCTATCAAAATATTAAGTAGAATTTCTGATTTTAGTTCTTCAGGGTTTTATTTTTTATGTATGAATGCTTTTTCCTAGAAGATTTAATGAAAAGGTGAAAGTTTTCTGCTCTGGATGGAACAGGTGTCGCTAATATTTTCACAGATTTAATTAGATTCTCTAAATTTGGTGATGACTCGACATGAACTGGCCGATTCATGTAAAGAAGAGTCATTTGGACTTAATTGTTTTATTTCGATTTCTTTTTCAACATAATAATTTTAATTTTTCCTATCATGATTCATTATTAATAGCAGTTCAGGGCTTTTCTATTATCAACCACTGATTTAATTAAATTTTTATGAATTCTGGATCCGACTTGAAATTATCCTATTTCGATAATATTTTTTTTTAAATCAACAATTTTACATTTGATGGCACTTCTTCGTCAATTCTTGTGCCACGAAGATCTCTTTCATTGACGCATACATCTTAGAATTATTTAAAAATTTTTTCCTACCTGATCGGTTGCTGCTGATGAAACAATTCCTCCTTCGAAAATGAATGGTAAGATTTCAATGTATTCCTTATCCTCCTTGGTTTCCACTGCTGAAATGTTCTTTTTTAATACTTTTTTTTGTTTCAAAATTCCTTTCTTATTACTTTTTTTAAATCAGCAGAAAATTTAATCCGCCCACACACAAAAACGGTCTGCACTAATCACTGTATAATCCCGGAAGAATTCCCGCACTTGTAAAAGTCAGGTATTCACAATGATGATACTTCGGTTTTATTCGAAGTTATTTATTCTTATTTACCAGTGATTATGTCAGACACTTAAGTATTATGAAATTAAACAAAATGTAAATAGTATCTTGATCAATAAAGCGTAAGTAGTGAATTCATCGAGTTTTGTGCTCCATGCACTTATTTCGTAAATGGTTTTAACGGCGATATTAGAGACACTCCATGTGCCGACTCCCATCTCTCGTAATCTCGTAAGTCCTCGTCTTCCCGCGCAAACGTCTACTTTTCTTCCTGGCAGGATGTTGCGGTTTCAGTAGCAGCGCTCTCTAGTGGTGAGAGACGTTCTATGGCCACGTTCAGCGTTAAGTCAGTTCGATTTCAACTGGCTGCTCCTGAACCTGCTGTCGTCCTCGATAGGAATCAGCGAAAGAATCAGCATGTACCTGAAAAATAAACAAAGAAGCACAACAAAGAAATTATACTAAAAGGTAGTTTGCAAATGTGGCTTAGGAAGTCCATTGCCCAAAGGCTTCATATGATCGGCGGAAGTAGTGGTTCGCTGTGAATTTCGATGATTTCAATCTTCTCCACTTCTTTATCTTTCATGGGATGAGCAGTCTTTATTCTACTGCGGTCCATAAAATTTGGATCTCATCTTGAGACCTCCACTAAGTCCTCCATGTGTTGATAATATCACCAACTTGATATTTCGTGTGTTTTCTTGCTTTTCTTATCGTAGATCCTCTTGTTTTTATTTGTAAGTCAACAATTTTCTTTATTTGGACGATAGTTGTTTACTGAAGAATTTATATCGAACGTAGTTTGGAGTTTTTATGCGCGTTGAATCAAATAAACCAGTCCTTCGTTTCTAATAGTGATTTAATCTGAAGCGAATAAAACAAATCCATCTGTTTTTTATTTTGACTGAGATATTTCACAAACTTTGCTGCCTTAGTGTAACGCTGATACTTCTCTAAACTGTTTTGTCGGCGCGTATTTTCATTCAATGCTCTTTGAACCTTAAAAGCATAGAATAAATAGAAGGTGGTATTATGTCATCCGCGAAAACGATTACTCATTGATGCTTTGCTCCTTATTATATTTGATGACCTTGCCCAATGACGTCAGCTTTTTCTCTTTTCGCCGAAACATAAAATTAATGTAGATTTACCAATCGAAAGTATTTTTTTGGAAGAAATACTTTTTTTAATACAATGCAGTGTGCACAGCTACCTTCTAAAACTCTTAATTTTTACCATCTACTAAAAAAAATATCAACTATTTTAATTTATTTTGTAGTTAAAAGCATTTGTTGCAATTCTAACATTAAATTATTATCACCATTTTCATTTTCTATCATATTAACATGGTCATGGATTGATTAATTCTAGAGTGTACAAATCTTTGAGGACAATTTTGTGGCAAAATGGATTTGTTACATAATGAAACACTTAATATCGTGATTGCCGGATATATATTTGTCAGGGCCATTAATTGAAGGTTTTTGTTACTCTTCTTTGACCTTGATTAAATAAACGCTGTTTTCGAATCCTATCGATAATTTGCAATTATAAGAAATCTCTTGAGTGATTTGCCTTTCGATGCAGATCACATTCGACCTATCAGGGGTTTTTAACCATTTTTCACCTGCTCTTACACAAATATGTGCAGATGTTTCATGATCCAGGGATTGAGAGTTTATCTGACACGATCAAGATCTGTGATTTAAACTCTGAAACTCTTAATTAACAATAATATTCAAACATAGCCGAAAGTCTGGATGAAAACTGAACAGCCGACTCATTTGAAGTCTATGTGCAGACAGGAAATGATTTAAGACATTCTTGAGGCGTTAGTTGATATTAAAACCGTATCTTTTTAATTTGTTGTAATCTCTCAGATTCATCATCACTTATATAAATTAGAACATTATTGGCCTATCTCTAAAATATTAAGTAGAATTTCTGATTTTTAGTTCTTCAGGAACATTTTTTATGTATGAATGCTTTTTTCTAGAGATTGTGAAAGGTGAAAAGTTTTCTGCTCTGGATGGAACAGGTGTCGCTAATATTTCTGAATTTAATTAGATTCTCTAGAATTTGGAGGTGATGACTTGCTGAGCACTGGCCGATTCATGTAAAGAAGAGTCATTTTGGACTTAATTGTTTTTAATTTCTAAGTTCGATTTCTTTTCTAACCTTAATAATTTTAATTTTTCCCTATCAGTATTAATAGCAGTTCAGGCTTTTCTATTATCAGCACTGATTTAATTAGATTTTTTTATGAATTCTGGATCCGACTTGAAATTATCACTATTTTCCACGATAATATTTTTTTAAATCAACAATTTTACATTTGATGGCACTTCTTCATTAATTCTTGTGCCACGAGAAGATCATCTTTTCCTGTTGACGCATACATCTTAGAAATTATTTAAAAAATATTTTCCTACCTGATCAGTTGCTGCTGATGGAAACAATTCCTCCTTCAAGAAATGAATGGTAAGATGAAATTTCAATACCGTTCTTATTTATCCCTTGAGACTTTCCACAAATGTTCTTTTTTAATACTTTTGACAAAATTCCTGTATTACTTTTTTAAATCCTTTAAGAAAATTTAAATCACTCCACAAAAAACGGTCTGCACTAATCATAATGCTCCGGAAAGAATTCCCTTGTAAGTCCGGGTATTCACAATGATGATACTTCGGTTTATTCGAAGTTATTTATTCTTATTTATTACCAGTGATTATGTCCGGGCTTACTTAAGTGAAATTAAACAAAAAGTAAATAGTATCCTTGATCAATAAGCGAAGTAGTTCTTCAGTGAGTTTGAAATGCTCCATCATTATTCGTAAAATGGTTTTAACGGCGATGATTAGGGAGACTCTCGTGCCGACTCCCATCCGTAATCCTCGTAAGTCTGTCCGCGCAAACGTCTATTTCTCAAGGAGATGCTTGCCGAGACAAGTAGCAGCACTCTAGTGGGTGAGACGTTCTATGGCCACTGTTCTGCTAAGTCAAAGTTCGATTTCACGACTTTGCTATCCTGAACCAAGGTCGTCCTCGAAGTGAATCGAGAATCACATGTAACACCTGAAAAACTAAACAAAACGAGCAAAGAAATTATCTAAAAAGGTTAAGTATTGCAAAATGTAGAAGTCCATGTGCCCAAGGCTCATATGATCGGAATAGTAGGTTCGTGGTCCCTGATATTCCATCTCTCACTCGTAATTTAGGGATGACAGTCTTTGACATTCGCGGTCGCATAATTTGGATCTCACCTTGAGACTCCACCAAACTTGGTCCTCCGCATGCTTGATATATCACTAACTTGATATTTCGTGTGTTTCTGCTATCGTAGATCCTCTTGTTTTATTTTTAGGTAAGTCAACTTTCGCTTTTACTTGGACCATAAGCTTATTTCATAAGAACTAAGAACGTAGTTGAGCCTTTATGCGCGTAGATAACTCAAAAGGTCCTCGTTTTAATATGATTCCATCCTGAAACGAATAACAAATCCATCTGTTTTCATTCTTTGACTAGATCTCAACTTTTGCTCGAGTGTAACTCTAATTTCTAAACTGTTCTTAGTCGAGCGCAGTATTTCATCCATGCCTTTGGAACCTCCAAAGCATTAGAAAAACAGAAGGTGTATATGCTCATCCATCGGAAAACGATTCACCATTGATCTTTGCTCAATCATTTGATGATCCTTGGCAATATGCGTCCAGCTTTTCGCCATATCGCCGAAACATAAAATTAATTGAGTTTATCCAACTCGAGTTTACCTTTTTGGAAGAAGACTTTTTTTAATACAATGCAGTGTGCACAGCTACCTTCTAAAACTCTTAATTTTTTACCATCTACTAAAATCAACATATTTTAATTTATTTTGTGGGATATCAGTTAAAGCATTTGTTGCAATTCCTAACATTAAATTATTATTATCACCATTTTCATTTCTATCATATTAACATGGTCACTGGATTGATTAATTCTAGAGGTATTTTTTTAAATCTTTGAGACAATTTTTTTGGCAAAATGATTTGTACATATGAAACACTTAATATCGTGATTGCGGATATATATTTGTCAGCCATAACTTGCTTTTTCCATTACTCTTCTTTGACCTTGATTAAATAACGCCTGTTTTCGAATCCTATCAATAATTTAGGCCAGAAATCTCGGAGTGATTTGCCTTTCGATCTAAAATACAATTCTCGACCCATATCAGGTTTTAACCATTTTTCACCTGCTCTTACACATATGTGCAGATGTTTCGGATCCAGGACTTGAAAGAGTTTATCTGACACGATCAAGTCTATAATGATTTAAACTCTGAAACTTCTCTTAATAACAATAATATTCAAAACATGGCCGAAAGTCTGGATGACTGAACATGCGACTCATTTGAGATCATGTGCGGAACGAATGATTTAAAGACATTCTTGAGGCGTTAGTTGATATTGTTTTAAAACCTATCTTTTAATTTGTTGTAATCTACTCAATTCATCATCATATATAATTAAAACATATTGGCCTATCTCCTAAAATATTAAGTAGAATTTCTGATTTTAGTTCAGAACATTTTTATGTATGAATGTTTTCTAGAGATTTAATGAAAAGGTGAGAATTTTCTGCTCTGGATGGAACGGTTGTCGCTAATATTTTCACAGATTTATAGATTCTCAAATTTGAGGTGATGACTCGACATGAGCACTGGCCGATTCATGTAAAAGAGTCATTTGGACTTAATTGTTTTAATTTCTAAGTTCGATTTCTTTTTCTAACCTTAATAATTTTAATTTTCTATCAGATTCATTATTAATATATCGAGCTTTTCTATATCAACCACTGATTTAATTAGAATTTTTTATGAATTCTGGATCCGACTTGAAGTATCACTATTTTCGATAATATTTTTTAAATCAACAATTTTATTTGATGGCACTTCTTCGTCAATTCTTGTGCCGACAGATCTCTCTTTTCCTGTTGACGCATCATTTAGAAATTATTTAAAATATTTATCCTACTGATCAGTTGCTGATGGAAAACAATTCCTCCTTCAGAAATGAATGGTAAGATGAAATTTCAATACCGTTCCTTGTTATCCCTTGAGACTTTCCACTGCTGAAATGTTCTTTTTTTAATACTTTTGTTTTCAAAATTCTTTCTTATTACTTTTTTAAATCCTTTAAGAAAATTTAATCCGCCCACACACAAAAACGGTCTGCACTAATCACTGTATAATCCCGGAAGAATTCCCACTTGTAAAGTCGATTATTCTGTTTATGATCTTTTTATTCGAAGTTATTTATTCTTATTTACCATGATTTGTCCAGACACTTAAGTAGAAATTAAACGTAAAATAGTATCTTGATCAATAAGCGTAAGTAGTTCATCCATGAGTTTGTGCTCCATGCACTTATTTCGTAAAATGGTTTGGCGATATGAGACACCTCCGTGCTTGCCCGACTCCATCTCGCAAGTCTCGTCAAACGTCTACTTTCTCTTATCAGAATGTTGCCGAGACAAGTAGCAGCGTTCTCTAGGTGGAGACTTCTATGGCACGTTCTCGGCAGATGTCAAAGTTTTCTACATATATATACTAATATACATACATACACACATATAATATATATATACATACATATATACTACATATATGTATATATATATATATATATATATATATATATACATATATACATATATACACAGATCCATTTATAGGAATATTTTTTTATTGGGCTTATTGCATGTAATAACAAATTAACCACATAAAATAGACAAATTTAATAACATTAAAAATTCTTCAACAACTGTTTGGATCAATGATTATCAAATTTCTTAAATACTTATACATCACAAATATATTAAACAATCTTTGCGAATCTGATCAATTTCAAATCCACCACACACAACAATAAGTCCACAAAGTCGGCTTGTTAGTGGTCTAGGTGAAGAATCTTTATTTACATTTGACACTTCATTTTTACTCACTCTCTGGACCGTTATACTCCTTTACCATACAACTTATTACCAACCAATTGTTTTGCATCACATTTTATTACCAATCAAACAATGATTTAAATCTTTTTCAATTTATATGGTGATGATGTGTTATATTTTTCATTTTTGATTATGTGATATACATCTTGTAAGAAAATTCCGTCTTACTACTCACATATTTGAATCTTCATTTTCTTTGAATTCTGTAAGTAATTTTTTTATATTTGATCTGTTGATAATTTTTAATGATAGATTTTTTATTTTGTAAATTTTATCGTTGAAATTTTTTTGCATTTTTAATCATTGAACTATTTTGTAATTTGGATTTTAATTCAGCCTACCAGGGATTATAGATTTTATTTTTTGTAGATTTTATCGCTGAATTTGACATCTTTTAATCATGAACTTTTTTTGCAATTTGGATTTCTAATTCAGCCTACCAAGTCACGCAAAGGGAAGGTTGGTACCATTAAACTAGTTTAACCCCGCTTAATCGTCCTCAGCCCGATATTGCTTTTTATTTTCTGGGTTCATATTTTCTTTATTTTTCTTTCATTGTTACATTTCTGGTTTTTTGTCTTTTAATTATTTTAAATTATTCTTTCTTAAATTTTCATTATATATATATATATATATATATATATATATATATATATATATATCATATATATATATCCATATAATATCTATATATATAGTGCTATCCGCCTTAATAAAATGTGCTTTATTGTGTTTCATTATTTACAGCAGGTTTGTTAATGAATATTTTACAATAAATCTATTTATGTTTAATTCTTTGGCATATACTGATTTTTTAAATTAGATTACATTTGAAATTATCTTATTTCTTTTTAAAACTTTACCAGCTATTTTTTTTAAAAATTTACATAGTGTCTTTTATATGGATGAATTATATTTATATTCATATGCACACATTTTTATGCATGCTGAAATTGCAATTCCAAGAATGGTTTTGAAACTTTATTGTCTGCGTTTTAGTTCCCAGTTATTTTCATACATGCTGCTAGAAATTTCTATAAATCATTCGATTGAAAGCTGTAATTTAATTAATTCTCATTCAGCATGAAATTATGTTATTTACCATGATATTACATTATCAAACGTAACCAATTTAAATAATACTCTAGCAGTATGGATACTTTACAATTCTGGTAGATAGTGATCTTTTCATCATAATAAGTCTACACACATACATATCTAACTGAGGTATTGTTGAAAACAAGTCTTTTAAATATATATAATTGAATTATAATTTCGCATTATAAAATGTAGAAAAGAGTTCTATTAAGCATTATTTTTTGTATATATTACAACCCGGATATGTTGTGTTTGAAGTACGGAAGCCATATTTTCAGTAGTATAACATACATTGAGAGAAAAGGTTACTTTACGTAAGAGTAGCTGCATTTTTAAAAAAAAAAAAAAAAAAAAAAAAAAAAAGTAAATTATGACGAATTTATTTATAAGACATTTTTAGACTAACGAGGGCCCTTGCATTTAGCATTTATATCAGGACGAATTTAACGAATTTTAAAAATGTCTGCTAAATAGGAAGAATTTTAATTACTATTTTGACTTGTTACTCATTCGAATTTCTAGTGACATTCTTTTAAGCTTTTCAAATCATTGTTATTTGTTTAGGAGTCTTCATAATTGTGAGGTATTTATAAATGAACTCAAATGTAGAAATTTTTAATGTGATTTTAATATTTAAAGTAAAATGTGGTAGATATTAATGATTAAAAAATACTTTACTTTGATATTTATTTATTAAAAGGCTTCTTTGTAAGATTAATTTATTTTATCATTGTTAGAAAATCACATGAAATCTTTTTGTTACTTTAAAATGCTTTTAGATGCATAAGGACAGGTAATGCAAAATTCATGTAATCTCTAAAAGTAAAACTAATGCACGGTTAATATATTTTCGTTTTCAGAGAATGTGCTGAAAAAATAAAATTATACTAAAATAAATAGATCATTAAGAATTCATAGATATTTCTCTTATAGTTCTGTTTAAATAGTATTCTTTTTCGTAAAGAATGTTTTGACGAAGAGAAATAAATCAGGAGCAAGAAATGACTGGATGAAAAATTAGATTAACATTTTCCTCGTAGCTAAGCTTTCATATTTTACTCAAACAGAATAATCCTCAAGGTCTTATAAGTTTCTTTTCGTATTTGTCTGGATCTCCATGCGCCATAATATAAAGTATTCACAAATATAAGATGTTTTTTTCGTCGCAAAGGATTTGGGTACTAACCAAAAAATAAAAAGTAGTAATGGAAATAGAATTTAATATAACCAGCATTATGTTATAAAATGGACAAGAAAATATTTATTTTGACTTCAAAGAATTATTTTTTTTCCTTCAAAGAATTATTGTTACAATTTTAAAATATATATATATTATTACTTTTATATACACTAGTGGACAAAATTTTTGAAACATTTTGAAAATGTGTATTTTTGAGGTATAATGGCTCATAATTCCACTTTTGTTTGAAGTAATACCATCAAATTACTTACCATTGGAAATATAAGTTAGTCATACACATAAGCCTCTGAATGTTATTTAATATCTTTTTTGGTACAATAGCTCTTACAAAACTAGAAAAATTAAACACAACATGCGTCGGTATTTTTTTATTGAATAAATAAGCAAGAGTGCTTAAAAAGCAAAACCCGTATCATTTTTTGGCAAAAAAAATTGAAGCATGTTACAGTGAGATTCTGTCAGTATATAAGATGATTGCAATAAAGTTACGGAATTTTTTTGTCTATTTAGGGTAAATAAACTTATAAAAAAATTCTGTTTATTGTGATGAAACACAATAAAATTGTAGAAATGGAGGAAATTTTGACAGTTCTCTCAGAATTCGAAGTAAAACGCTGGTCACATTAGTAAGTAACTGGTCAACATTAGAAGAATAATTGGTGTAAATATAACAAATGTCATATTTCTAAATTTTTGAAGAAATATAAGAGAACTAAATTACAACAATACCAGGCAGCACTAAAGATGTACAATAGGTAGGGATGATAGCAGAAGTAAATTACCATGCTTAATGACGTCAGAATATTACGGGATACAAAAACTGAAATTGCAACGTGAAGTTGATTTCATGATCCATTTCTAATGACTGTAGAAAATTTGCCTTTATTTGAGAATTCCTTAAAAAAGAAACGTTTACATCTAACACAAATGTTGGGAAAATTAAAGCTGGCTAAAACACTCATTGATTGGTTAGATCAGTAAATTTTTATACCTCATCCAAAGGTGGGAAGAGTGAACTGGGATAAAACATGCCTTAATTGGTTAGATCAGTAACAAAGAGTTAATTGGAGTGAAGGAATCAGAGAGAGAATTAACCTGCTTGTTAGTGATGACAAAAATTACATCAAGAGAAGAAGAGGAGGGTATTTGTTTCGTCAATGTTTTGTACGTGAAAAATTGTTGAATTGTATGTTTTTGATTAAAATACCTTTCCTTTAATAAATACCTTTATGTTATTATTCTTAAAATAATTGATTAACAGCCTTTAAACAACAAAAAATACCCGCAATTTTGTGATTGGAACGTTCTTAATCCCATTATTTCCCATGTTTCCACATTGTTTGTTATTAGTGTATATATTTGCAGCAAAAACACATTAGATAATATTAAATGTTTTAATATTATCTAATGTGTTTCTTTTAAACCAATACAATGAGAATTTCGACTAACTCAAAATTTGATACACTTATTTTCTTTATACATATTTAAAAAAAAATAAAATATTTAAACTAAAAATATATACTTAGCTTATATAATTATTCCGTATAAATAATATCTAATTAAAAATATTTCCTAAAAACGCTAGCCACAGATTTTTTATTTAATTCTCAGTTACATTATTTTCTGAGATTGATTATTTTTACTAAAAGAAAAAGAATATGGATTCACTTGCTTTTTATAATTTAGAATCGATTAAAATGATTTCAGGGATTGAAATAATATAATTTCAGTTGCATCAGTGTAAAAGCCAGATAATATCTCTGGATTGTAAAATAGCAAAAAAATAAGGTACTATAAAATAATATCTCCGTCTTACAGTTATAATCCATGAGGAAAAATAAATTTAATATCAGAAATGTAAGAAATCATAAATTAAACTATTAATGACTGAATTTTCATTTTGTTAAAATAAAAAATATTCTAAAGAAATTCAAATTTCTGTCTGTATTTATTTTGATTAAAAAAAGGCAAATTATTTTGGTTTGTAACAGAATTTGAATGAATTACTTGTATGAATAACGATATTTCACATTTTTATGAAGCTCAAATAAATTAACTTGGTTTAAGGTCAAATCACTAAAAAAAAGAATTCTCATAATTTAAGTGTGTAATTATGTGTGTGTAAGTGTATATGCATGTGTGTAAGTGTGTGTTGTAAACCTTCAATTCAAATATTAGTTAATACTATATTTACAGAAAATTAAAATAACTATAACAATAAAAAACAATCTAAGTGCCAAAGAAAAAGAATTTAGAAGTAATATTTTGGTGAATAATTTTACTATAATATAGCTAAAAATATTTTTAGTCATTATAGTTATACAGATCTACCTATTTTGAATGAGAATAAACTTTTTGGGCATAAAATTAATTTATTTCTTTACAGATTTAAATTTCACAAAGAAGGAATTTTTTTGGATGAGTTTTGCACATATTTCTATTTTTAGAAACTTTATATTTAATTATATTGCATAAAATAGCAACTTCGTTTCAAGTTATAATGCACACACTCACACACATATTGTTTGTGTTACACATTTATATTTTTATAACTGTAAACCTTTGTTTTTTGTCAATATTTTTGTAAATAGTGCAATTCAATGTTTAACTACTGAATATCGGTGGATTTCTCAGATAAATGTTTGAGTCACGATTTTTATTTTAGTTCCAAATTTTTTATAAGTATGCTTACTTATTTCTTTAAATTTTCTTAAGAAAATCTTAGATATATATATTATTGCATCACATAGGAAGAAAAAAATGGTATTTTGTTAAAGCTAAATTTTTTTTTTCATAAATTAGTAATTCAAGCCTAATTATGAGAAAGCTCATATTAATGTTGACAGAAGCTAAGCTAACAAATAATATGATGCATTAAATTTGAAAAATTTTACTGAAAATTTACTTCACGTAACTTGATTCGAGTTTTGTATAGAATATTAAATAAATAAAAAAAATATTAATAAGCCTTTTTCTAGAAGCTTTTCATTTTTAATTTTGTACCCGCTGCTACGAACTATGTAGTCTGGAACAACTACGAATCGTCGTTTGCTAAATAAATAAAATAAATACATTTTAGTTTTTATTTTAATACCTTCTAATACGATCCATTTATTTTTCAAGACATTTGCTTTTTGTCTTTTTGGAAAATTATCAAAAATATTATCTGTTTCCATATCAGTAATGTTTTCTCTAATACAATTGTAATATAGCATTCTGTCCGATGATTGAAAAAGTTTTCGTCTCTTAGATATAAAAATTATATTTATAATTCCATTAGGTCAACAAATATTCGTATGAAAAAATCATATTCAAAGAACATTTCTTTAATCAACTGAATCTTTTCTCATTTGAGACTCACCATTTCAATTTTTAAATAAGTATATTTGTTCACATTTTAATTATTTGTATGGTCTTTCAGAACGAAATTTATCCAAATGTTTTGGGAATTTAACGAGGAATGCCAGAATTATGAAATATATGAATATCAAATATCATGAACTAATTTATCGTATTATGAGTTTTGACTTCTCTATATTTCATAAATTTCAGAAAGTTACATTGATTCCGAATAAGATTCATTTGTGCTTCGTGAACTTGATGTAATGATTCTTCATTTAGATAATATATAGTGTAGAATACTGTAAAGGTGAACATTCACATTCCGAACAGGCATATACTTTAAACAAACGATTACAAAATTGCTAATTAATTGGATGTAGGATTTTAAATATCTACACAAAGATATTTCACGAATGATATTAAATTTATTCCATACCCAATAATGATAGCTGTCTAGGCGTCTTCGTTTAATTCTATTGTAGTGAAAGTTTGAAGTAGTTTCCTGAATTTTAATCAGGTGTTTAGTTAAATTATATGAAGTTAGAGGTGAATGTTTTAGCTATTTTATTATTTATTTTTACACCAATTTATACAATCCATTTAATGACAAAAACTTCAGAAGGTCACGGATCAAATCAATTTACTGCAGAGCTTCTTGAGTATTCTACTTCAACACTAAAATTAGTAACAATTTCTTATAAATGTTACTAAAAAATAATATTAATATATTCATCTATTTTGTTCAAATAGCTTCTATTTGAAGCGCAGAAAAATACCATTAACCTCACAAATTATATCATTGTCACTAAGTAAGATTGAATACTATGCTTATTCATAACTCACAAATTATCTATTTAATATCATATAAGCAATCTTAAGATTTATTTTGGTAAAAGGAAAGAATTAGCCCTTTATAAAGGGTGCTCACTGAAATTGCGCACCCATATCTTGAGAAGGGCGATAGCTATTGCCTTAAACGGGGTGAATAATTATGGATAAAATGGCAACATGGTTATATCAATTACAGCGGGGAAACAGTCAGTTACAAAGATTTAGAACGTCCTTGATTTTGTACGAAAAGATACCTTACGTACAATAATACTTGAAACAAAATTTGGGAAATGTTAGATGCTCGTAATTTGCTTAGAAAATTCATCAGTGTTACACCAGGAAATGTGTCGGAATGGAAAAAAAAACATTAACTATTTATCAGCAAAGACTTTTATTTTTTGGTGTTCAATATCCTCCTTGTCAGCTAAAATGGAAATCTCGAATTTACTATTTCAAGTTGACATTTTTATAGCATTTTAAGCTTAGTAGCGATTCCGGTTGGAAATACCTCTTTTATTGTGCTCCCTGCACAGTAGATGGAAAGTTTTTTACGCATTAGCACCAAACACAAATTTTATGTGATTCACATACCAAACATAGAATAAGTTTCGACATCAGAGATGATTTTGCATGATCAGATTTTGAACATACAATATAGTGTCGGTTTTTATATAAACAGTAAATAAAACATATTGCAGCGATATTTGAACAGTGGTTTTTTCGAATGTGAAACACGGACCGCACCCCTGAAAAGGTAACCTAGTTTTTGGTTGAAAAAATTAAATTTTCTTCTGTCGTTTTTTACCCCCCCCCCCCGGTACTCGTAAAAAAAAAAAAAAACATTTTCTTTTTTTTTTTATTCCCGTTTTGAGATAGGAGTGCTTGCTCTGCTGTTTTTTCAGGTGGTACTGTATTCAACATCACCTTATAGCACATAGCAACTTCAGTATACTTAGGCAACATGTTTTCGGAAATAGCGAACGCAGTTCCCTTAAGTTAAGGGAGGGAGTTTAGTTCAGGACAGTTAGGAGGATCTTGCGTATTACATAATCATGTATTAAAGCATCGTGTATATATATATTAATTTTTTTTAAAAAATCGAAGAAAGAATTATCAATATAAAAGGAAAAATATATTATTAGTTATTATAATTAAAATGTATTTTTTTAAATATGTATTATGGCTTAGATTTTTCTCTCTATATATTCTATGATTATGCCGATTTCCTCCACTGCTCATCATGTTAAGTCATGTTCTAGAAACTAATATACTATAGTATTTCATTATTATTTTTTAAAAAATGTTATTCATATAAATTCAAACCAGAATTCATCTCTCTTCGTTGAATATGATGATTGTGCCTTAATCTTATCACAAAACTATTGAACAAACTATGACATGGGGAAAGAGAAAAATTTGAATTCGTTAAATATTATGAAGCTAACATTTTGCATGAATTCCACTAATCGATATTATTCCCCTTTTTTGTTAAAAGAGAGTCGAGCGTTCATTTTGTTTTCCGTATAAATACTATGTTTCTTGGATTGATAAAATATTTCGTGGAATGATTTAAATATTTTTTTAAAATCCGAAATTGAAGCTTTTCTATACTATTTTACAAAATTCATCAGAAAGTTTCATAATAATTTATACAATCGAAATAAATCAAGCCTTATTTTTAAAATCAACTATTTGATCTCTCAGATGAAACAGTAATAGTAATCTTGCAACATATATTTCGAGAATTAGGCAGCAAAGTGAATAAAAAATTCGCCTTAACATTGTTAATCAAGAAAAAAGATTTATTATAATAAATAAAGTTACTATATAATAACAGAATTAACACTAATAATTTAAAAATTATATTAAAATCAAAGCTGTTAATTAACTTAGAATTTGCCAAAAATTCGATGCAAAATAGAGGGAATATATGGATATAAATCCATATAAGGAAATTAGAATGCGGATGTTTAATCCTCTATAACAGATTTAGTTCGGTATCAAAATACAAAAAAAAAGAAAAGTGTAGTATTAGAATCTAAAAGAATATTTCCAGGATGTTTAATTTTGGAATTTGAGATATAAGTAGTTTGTTTTTTAACAGAAGAATTTTCACTATCACTGATGCTACCGTTAATAATTTAGAACGGTTTGTTGAAAATATTCTTAAATCTTAGGAAACTCAATTTTTCATCTGATATCCTTATTAAATGAGTCATTCAAAACGTAATTGTAACTCTACAACAAAGAACAAACAAATGTATGAAAATACAAATCCCTGTTCATTGGTATTTTTTGGTAATAAAACTCTGACAATAGAATGATTTCACGATTTTTCAAATTAAATTAACTGAGTTTTAATTAGAAATGCTCAGAGTCTTAGTCTCTTTTCCAATTTTATATTATATTACACTGTATTTCACAATATATAGACGCTGTTTTGTCTACACTTTATTTTTTCCTTTATTCACCTACATGTCAATGAAACTCTAGAGAACCACAAGTCATGCCTGAATTTCACTACAAAGAATTTACACAAATAAATAAACATAAAAATCTTCAAAAAATACTTGAATATAGATAATTATAAGCAACGAAAAATAGTGATGTCATGTGAAATAATATGCCCTAGAATCCTTATCGGAGAATATGAAAAATTTCAGATAACTAATTGTACTAAATAAAACATGAATAAAATTAATTTTATAAGAGTTTGACTCCTTTGAATTTACGAATGATTTACAGTCTATGTTACTGATAAAAACAGAAAAGACTATTTAAAACCGAAACTAAAAAATAAGAATAATATTTCAGATATATATAATTTTACTATACGAGATATTTATCTTTAAAATATGCTGACAAAAATTATAAGATAATGCTATACCTTAAATAATAATTGTTTCTTTTTTTTTTTTTGAAAAAAAGATTATTATTGCTATACTCTAAGTAAAATAGTTTTATCGTTTGAAACAAAAACTTTATGTTTCAGCAATACTAAATTTCATTTCTTTCTAAGAGAATTTTCATTTTATTTTACATAATATTGCATTTCGGTACATGTGCTAATATAAACAAATAGTCAACCGAATGTACTTTTAACAATTGTTTCATGTATAAGATATGACTGAAATCATTAATTATTCTGGAAAGAAAGTAAAAATAGATGAAACCATTTGTATTTTAAAGACTAATTGTTATTTTGTTTTTGAATTTGTTCTAATTAAATTCATCTGCTTATCAATTATACACAATACTTTTAATGATACACTAAAGATCATTACATTTCAATTTCTTTCAGTTTTCAAATCAAGTAAAATAAATTTTTGTAATACATTTAAAAATATTTAAACTAAATTAACTAACTAGAATGCATTAAAATTACTAAAGCTACTTATATATAAGTTTTCAAGATTATGGAAGAAAAATAAATATATTTTTGATAGCAAAAATGTATACAAAATAAAATTTTACAATACCAATTATGAATTATAAAGATAATACAATTGAAAGAAAACAAGATATATGTGCAAAAACATGAACAGCAAAATAAGCATAAGTACAAACATAGGCATGAAGATAATTTGAAATTAAATGGGAGAATCAAAGCCAAAAAAAAAGGAACTGCCACATTTGTAAATTCTATATCTAGCCTATGACAGATTTTCAGGTATTAACTCATTTGCAAGCCCAATACTCATCTTCAGAAAATTATTATAAGTAAAAACATGGAACTTCCATAAAGTAAGATATATCACAATCCATTAAACTAAATGACAGAGCCAAAAGATGTATAGAAATATAAAGGAAAGAGTAATCTTTCATTTAAAAAAGACTAAAACCACACTCAAACAAATACCTTACAACAACATTTTAACATTAACAGGAAATTATTACACACCCATGAAAACCCCCTATAGCAATGCTATCATGAAGATAAAAAAGCACTATAGCAAAAAATTGTTTTGAAGGAGACTTGAAGATAATATGAAAAAAAAAAAAAAGAATTCCGAGAAAAATAAAAGATGAAACAATATTAAAATACTAGTTATAAATTAAAAGCATATTTTTTAACTGCATAAAGAAAAATTTTAAATTATAATTATTATACTTCAGATTTCGATTAATAAAATTTAAAGAAAAATTAGTATTCAAAGAAATTTTTTTAAGACAACTTAAAAATTTTATAATAAATCTCCCGTATTTTAGACACCATTCTAATGTTCCGTTAAATTTCAATAAGAATTACATTTCGAAATATGTTTATACATAAAGAACTCTTAAATAATGAAACTTTAATAAATTTGAAGGGGAACATATCTCTTTCATCACAAATAATACTAAAACTTTTAATACTTTGTAATTTATTTTTTTTTAATTTTACAAACGTCTCTAATTATTCCTCTTCATTAACATTACTATTACTTTGCAATAAATTTAAATATTCAAGATCAAAAGATAAAAAATATAAACATCTTTACCATTAATTTCATAGAAAATAACACCATCAATATATCTAAACATTCTAAAATTATTATCATATATGATAATAATTTTAGAATGTTTATATATATATATATATATATATATATATATATATATATATATATAATACGTAATTAATTATTTTTTTTTATTTTTGAAATTTATATATATATATATATATTTGGTTTTTGAATAAAGAAATTTAAAAGGCAACTACGTGTAGACTTATATCCGTGTATTATTAGTTACTTATCCTGCTCTTCCTGTACTGAAAATCGGATACACTTAAATATCTTCAAAAATAAAGAAATGAGCAAACTGAATTTTCGAAGAAAAGCAATCGCTTCAACATTTCCGAATTTAAAGTCTTTCTTAGCTCGAGGCCTGAAAAAATTCAACAGAACTTTGCATTTACGATAGTAATCTTTAAAATAAACCCCTAAAACCTCTTAAAAGTAGATGCTTTTTAATGTTTTCTTCCTAGAAATTTTTGTTTAATATCTACTACATTTGTGAACATTTCAATTATATGAAAGTATAATATATATTACAGAGTTTAGGTTTAACTCAGCATTTCTTGAATGATAAAATCAAATAGCGAATGATGTCTCGATATCCACTAATTGATCTGTCAATATCAAGTACCTTAGTACTTGGTATTATAGTAAATTCAAATTTGAATAATCTCTCCTGTAACTTTTGAAATATTTGATCAATGAAACATTTGTCATATTTAATTTCGATTATTTTTTTAAAGTATAAAGAGTTATACAGTATGTGGCTATCTTTAATTAAATACAAATATGGCATAATTTTTTAATTTTATTCATAACTTTTTTTTAACCATTTTTTCCTTTCTCCTCTAAAGTCTCTAATTTTGAAATTATGAGGATATGTAAATAATCAAAAATAATCAGAATAAGTTATCAAGTCTTTGTCTCGAGAAGGAATTAGTTGCATTTAATTTTTTTCAGTGTAGCATTAATTTAGACAAATTTATATTTGAATTTTATGAATAAAGAGATTTTTTTAAAATGTTAATAAAGAAATCAGTCACACACATCTTGAAATATAGATTTTTTTTCTATCCTGCCAATACATACATCATTTTTAGTATCCAAGATAATTTAATATTGGTAATAGATTTGTAAAATATAGTTCTATTCATAGGACATCACTATACGTTAGGCAACTATTTTTCATTAAATGCAATTCTTTTTCAGTATTCAAGAAAAAATTTTAGAAAAGTTATTTTCATGTATTATTTTGATTAAATATTCCACAGTTATTCATTTGTAATGTGCATGTAAAAAATTTATTGAATATATAACGAAAGCCACAAATTTTGTTGAAGCTTGGGAAAAGAAGCAACATTAAGTAGTTTCTTAAATATATAATATTGTAAAAACATATCAATCTCTTAAATGATATAACAAAAACCCACGTAAAAATCAATTATAGTTTAACATGAGAACTTAATTTTTAATAAAGAATGTATGTGCAAATACAGCTTTTATGTATTTTTGTCAAATAAAATGGAATCTCATGGGACTTAAAATTTCGTCACCGAATTGTAATTAAATTTTAGTTCAGAACAGAACTCATTATAAGAAATGATGAAACGATAAACTGAAGGAATAAATATTGAATTTAGAACTGTTCACTATTTAAAATCTGATAGATAATTTAATTTTTCCGATTCTAAGAAAAACAGCTTTGTTTAAAAAAATTAGATGATAATTATATTTCATTTAAACCACTATTTACTTCATAAAATAAAAAATCCTTAAAGATTGATTAGCTCCGAAAAAATTCATTTTCGAAGGCAAGAAAAGTAAAATTGAGTGTATTTAGTAACTTTAAATATTAGGTGATATGTTGTAAACATATAATGGACAAAAGGAAATATTACCTACTTCACATAAGAAATATTACCTACTTCACATAAGAAATATTACCTACTTCATATGTATGATCAGATTACTGCTAAATACACTTTGAAAGTTTTAATGTAAAATTGCATCTTAATCCGATATATAGGTGCGGTACAATTATTGATATAAATAAGCATAAGATAATTTTATGGTATGGAAATTAACTGTTAATTTTATCAATAACATATAAATGCGTTTTTGGCAGTATCATAAATCTAAAACAGTAGCTATAGTTTTTTAAAGAATAAAGAAAAACACTTCTTTTTAGTTTCTATAAGTACATTTAATTGTCATGTACTTTACTGAAAGTAAATATTTAAGAACATTCTTAAAGAAAAAGTTGTTATGTTAAGAAAACTATTTAAATCAACAAAAGTAAACTTTGTGCGAGAAATAAAGGTGTTGTAAGGAAGAAAAAAATTATATATTACATAAAATATTAATCATTAGTACAAATACCTTCCTTTTGTTCAAATTCATCAATGTGGATAGTTGTTTTTCTGAAAAGGTATCTAAATATACTGATAGTTTTTCATTTAACAGAATTATGCATCTTTTTAAGCTATTGATCTAAATTTAGAAGAAAAGAATACTTGAATGTAATTTGGAAATAATGACAACTCACTTTTATTTTGCTTAATAACTCATTATTAAGTACTGAGAAAGAAACCACATATGTTTCATTTAAGTAATCATAAAAGAAGAAGATTGAATTCAATGGGATTGAATTAAATATCAGAAAATTAAGTAAACACGTTACGTTTGTAACAAAGAGCTTAGTGATTTTATTTCAGTAAAAGCATATGCATTTGTGTCTTCTCTTGAAAGATTTTTTAGACTTTATATACATTTAATATAAAACGCTTAGTTTTGTTTATAGTTGCTAAAATATTTTATTCAGAAAGTTGAGTTAAATATTTGTAGTGTTTGACATTAATGAAGAAGTATTACGAGGAGCTTTTAGCTCCTTGGAAGTATATAAGGAGAGAAATGCAAACTAAGCACATTAAAGTTTCGATATGGCACATATATTTCTTCTGAAAACTGTAAATCAGTACATGATGGAGGAACTGGTATGTATCTTTGACAAAATTATTCCATGATATTCTTAAAACATTATAAAATAAAATAGATCCAAACTCTGTAAATATAAATTTTGATAGATTTAATGCTTAAAGTAAATTTTCACTCTATGAAAGAAACTAATCAAAAAATTAATTTTACCACAAATTGACTTTTAAAAATGGTAATATCAAATGGAATTCAAATTAACGTGAATGCATGAAATTCAAAGGAAATTTTGAAATTATATCTCATGTACAACGCAATTTTACATTTATATTTTCTGATAATCAGGTTTTAACTTCTTACGGAACTGTTAGTCTCGGAGGTAATGCATTATTTAGATCAAAAAAGTTATTTAACAAAATGTTGAAATTTGAAAATCGTCTATTTCCTTCAGAAATTAATTTACGGAATTTCCTAAGTGAATTAAACTGTTGGAGAGGAGACATCTAAGTCGAGGATTAAAAGCAAAGTCAACCAAAAATTTAATCAAATTCCAGCATTTTATGATTAAATTATTTTTATAAGTTTCAATTCAGTACTATAATTAGATATACTCAAGAATACAATAACAATTCGTGCCAAAACTAATAGGAACATATCTAGTAATTGACTGACAGAAACAACATTGTCTATCTTTTATACAAATACAGGTGGCTTCTGAAAAAAAAATTTAGATTGTCATGCTTTAAGTGCAGCAGCTGATAATGTTATTGTTTTATCTGGTTAAATTTCTACTTTTTATTATACATTTTGAGAAATTTATTTGATAAGATATTTCACATACATAGAAAAAATAGATATGTAATATTAATTTTAATCATATAGACGTTATTTTAATTGCTTCAAGAAGAAGAAAAAACTTTCTGACAGAAACCAGCAATTGAATGTAATTATGAGTGTGTTTGTAGCTGTAGATAAACTTATCCTTTTCAAAAATTACATGTGTTCGCTATTTATTTATTAAATGAAGAAACGTAATATGTGACCTCTTTCACATTATAATAATGGTTAATATACGGAATGTTTTAATAATTACATTTTAATCTTATGACACTTTAATGTTCTTGTAAAATGTAAATTCCTTTAAATATACTTATAAAGCATTGTACGTAATTGAATTGTCTTTTCTCTAAATATTATGGTAATTATAATTTAAATATACTAATAACATTTTAAATTATAATAATATATTTCTTTTGTGTTATTTCGGACATAAATCGGAAATTTTATTGCCACCTTTTTCATGAGAAAGTGGTTATAATCCATTAGATACAATCCATTTCACATTTAGTTAATATAAATATATATTTGAAAAATACCGGCATTTTATATTACATGACTTTAAAATATCAAACCTATGCCCATTTTTGTACAGTTGGCTTAATCTTATTGTCTAGAATGGCTTGAAATTTAATAACACTTGTAGTGAAATTTAATAACACATATATATATTTCTATTGTATACTTCATAGTATTATGGAATGCACCTTAATAAAATAGGTAAAAAATAAACCTTTCTAATCTGAAATTTCTTTAAAGCAAAACAATATGTAAACCTATATTACTGCACGTTTAGTAGGCTCACTGTGACATATTTTATTACTATGAAAATAAAAGATTCCCAACCCTTATAAAAAAGAAATATTAAAAAAAGGTTACATAAATTAAATGTGTAAAATGAGCTGTGAGCTATCAGAATTTCAAACACAATTCTCCAATTTAAATAAAAAAGAATGAAAAGTCTTCTAAAAATTCCTTTAGGAGCATTTGATCTACATATGCCCAATTTTTCTTAGATATTTTGGTTACTTTTACAAGAGTCAATAATATGCTTTAAGATTCGGTATTACTTTTTTTCTACATCCTTGCTACTCGTCAATCGCGACTATCCTATTCCCAACAACCAAAAAATCTACATAAAGAAAAATTTCTAAAAATATATTATGGAAATTCATATAAAAGAAAAACTCTTCGTCTTTGAAGCAAATTGAAATTCTTTATTGAAACCATTTTCAAACTTCTGAAACTTCCAACAAATTAAAAATCTATGCAATGAAAAGTCATTAAAAGAATGAGAAAAACGTCTCAAAATAAATCAGAATTTTCATACAAGTAGAAGAATTAAAAATTTATGTCCGAGAAATACAGCAAAACTTGGAAGAAAATATGATGAAAAACATGTTGTTCGCAACGTTCGACTGCAGAATTGTGGTAATAATGAAAAAAAATTTCCTATTGAAAAATCTCAATGTTACCTGAATGTTTCAAGAATTCATAGATATAGTTGTCCATTCCATTTCATTTCAAAAAGTTAATTTTAATTTTTTCTGGGATAATGAATCAAAAAAAGTGAATTAAGGAAGCACTACCCATTTAGAAGTGAATTAGTCTTTTGTCAAATAGATTAACAAAATAATGACTACAACTGCATAATCCTCACTTTATCTAAAGTTAAGTTCAATTTGTAAAATTTTTAATACTAAACAAAATCTAAGAAGAGTGTTTTTATATGAGCACACAAACTAAAGATGTTTATTTATTAAAAATTAATTTAAGGAATTTTATGAATGTATAATTTCTGAATTGATCAATTTTATATTTCGCGTTGCTTAAATGTTAACTCGTAATTTATTGTGCGGTCGATTGACATAAAATACTAATTATGATATTAAAATTCCTTGATAATTACAGAAATTTCTATAAATTGGTTTTGTTCCGGCAATTTTGTAGAAACGAAAGGTTAATATACGTTTATTTTAAAATTTAAATTAATGATTATGGAGATTTTGAAAATTATTCATTGTGCATTGTTGTGTTTCGCATTATTCCAAAATTTTGAAATAATTTTATATTAAAAACATTATTTGTAAGAGCCCGAAACTCTTTAGTATACAAAATGCTGATTTTATGGTGTAATATTGTATTAATATTGATCATAACTAATTTTTAAGACTTGTGTAATATTTGGAAAATTTTTTCAACTATATTTCATTTCGATATTGTGTAGTACAAATATTAAAATAGATATGGTCATCAGAAATATTTTAATATTTATATAATTTTTGAAACAAACGAAATAAACGAGTATATTTTTATTTTATTAAAATAATCAAATAAGGAATAGCATGTATAATGATTTGTTTTGAAATGAATATCTAAGTATGTGTTATGGTGAAATGATTATATATTTTCAAACTGATTACTTGTCAATGGTAATCCAATTTTAAATGATTTTTGTTTTGAAATGAAATAACGTCTGGTTTAGATGATTTCTGTGGTGAATTCATTTAAGGAAAAGATAAGTTGATATAAAAAATAACTTAAAAATAATTGTCTCGTTATGATATGCTCAAGCCTATGAGAGTAAAATTATGTATCTCAGATGGTCGCAGAGAAATATTTGGGAATGTAAGATAAATAATTAATAATAATACAATTAAGAGAAGAAAATTGTACAAAGCTTGTTTTGAGGAACAAATATGGCAAGAGTTTATCAAGAATAAACTATGCTTCTTCTGTAAAAAAGAATAAAATATTGGATGAAAAATTATTGTTATAGATCTGAGGCATCATAATACGAACACGTTTTAATAAATGATTTGAGTTTCACTGATAATTTGTTTACATGTGTTGTTCACAATATTGTGTCGTTTTTACTTCAGAATTCCTCATTTGGGATGTAACAATTGTAAAAAGAATTCTAAATTACGATATGGGAAAGCTTTATATCTTTAAACATATATTATTGTATTAATTTGAAATTTGATTTAGAGAGTGCCTCATAAAAGTATGTTTATATGTTGAAAATTATAATGTTTATAAGTTCAAATTGTATAATGTTAAGGTACAAAATTGTAATGTTTTAAATGTTTAATTAAAACACAATGTCACACAGTAGGAAAAAAACTGAAAAAGGTTTGTAGTACACATAACATAAATATTTTCAATGTTTTAAAACCCACTACAATAATAATTTTGCTTGTTCTCTATTTATAAACATTGTGTTTTGAATTTTGATGTTACTGAAATAATGCTTTATCTAATACTATTACTCTATTTTTCTATATCTTTCTTATCAGTCAATTAAAAACTAACATTTTCAAAAAAAATAATTTCAGAATCAGTTTCATTAAATAAAAATTCAAAATATTTTAAATTATAAAAAATAATTTTTAAATTTTACCGTAGCAGTTTTTTCGTAGAAATGAACAACTGGAAGGGGTCCTCGAAGGGAAGGCCCATTGTTATCACCCTCTTTTCTACATTTTAACTTTATTTCTCTTTTTCGATGTACTTTTTAATTTTAGCACCCAACCAGATCCTACCAAAGAGATTTTATGAGCGTATTAACTACAACAGTTGTCTTAACTTTGCGAAATCCAGCGTGTGGTGCTTAGATCTCACTCCCCTAGAAATTGCAACCTAAGCAGAGTTCGAATGTTTCACCGTTTTCTGACATATAAAAGCTGACGCTAATCTGTAATTGCTCTTTTTCCACTTTGCCTCTATCTATGTGTTACCAGCCTCTCTGGAATCCTTTTAACTACACTACTCTTTCATGTCACCTTAATTTGTAAGATATATTATTTTAATATGGAATAAAACAGTTCTTTAAAGACAATTGATGTAGATTAGGAATACCTGATTATTCTTAGATGTATACTCTCCCACGAGTTGAAAGAATGTTTCGTGTATATATATATATAATTGCTAATTTTGTTTTTTACAGTTAAATTGAAGAGGATTAATATGCTTGTATGAAATGTATCAATATGATAAAATTAAGATTCCATTACAAATATCACGCAATAATTTTTAATGTATTTCATTATTACTTTTAATTGTTCTGAATTTGAATAAATTCTTACATTATTCTGCTTAGCATTTGTATAACTGTTACGCTCAGCGAATCTAAAAACTGAATTTTATTTTTTAGATTTTTTTTCTGTTAGCTGGGCTTAATGGTCTTGCTCAAAAAATTTTAATGAATTTTTTTGTAAATAATGATGCAAGCGCAAAATTATTATCACACACATGATAAGCGTCGAGAGCCTGCAAAACTAGTTATACTTTAAAAAGTATATTTAAGCTACATTGTACCAAAAGAGATCCAAACAATATTTTAAAAAAGCCATTTTTATTCAGCTCCATTACCTGTTTTAATGTCTTTCAAGATATATACAGTTCTTCTATTTTTTAAAATTTTGAATATGTCTGCTCATGTGTATATAAATACATTTCAAATGCACATAAATATATAAATACATTCATGTGCAACTATTATATTACAGAATTCAGTTTAATGAATAGTTAAATATTTATTTCACAAGTGCTTGCATATTTCTATAGAATTCGCAGAATGGGATGATTTTTTACGAAATTCGCTTGTACACAAATCCTTTGAGAAATCCGTAGTTACCCTGAAACATTTTTAATGAAGAAAGGAAGTCTCTTACAAACATAATATTAGAAAGAGCCTGCGTCAAAAGAAGCGATAATGCTGAATTAATGCAGGCCTGCTTTAGTGACAATGCTGAAGATGGTATGCAGTTGATAGTATGACATTGATATTATTATCTTTACAATATTTGTAAGACATTTCAATCTGCTTAGAGAAGCAATGTGCAATGTTGTTTGCATTTAGTAAGTGTCTTCGAAAGACCTTCCCGTATGTTTTGCCGGAATTATTAATGTTGTTTATAATGGATGCAATTTTTGTAACATTACACATTTGAATAATCAATTATTTACAAGAAATATCATATAAATGTTTATATGAATAAATTAAATGCGTAATTCATGCTTTAATATATATATCATACGTTGAAATTTGAAATTTATAGAAAACAGTATGGGGTTATTTAAGCGTAACTATATCGGTAAATGTTTATGAGATCTGGTAACGTATCAAACAATTTCTATCTATGTAACTTGTTTAACAAGAGATGCACAGCGAAGTTGAATTTTAACTTTTTATTTTCTATTATTCCTTCTTTTACTTTTATTAAAATTTTGTTTTATGAAAATGTGGTTTTAAACAGGAGTTATGTGTGTTAACAGCAACAATTGTGCATATAAATCGTAGGAATAAAATTATATTTATTTATTTTCTCTCTATATATACTTGAATCATTATATTTTAATTGTGATGCATTATTTTCTTATAAATACTGATTACTAATACACACTTAAAAATCAAATAACATGAAAGTATTAACCATTAATTGAATACTTTTTGAAGCATTTTCTTGAATTACATTCCTAAATAAATTTTCTAATTCTTATACAAAGAAAACGCAAAAATAACTATTAGAAAACGGTATTTATATTCATAGTATAATATACCTTATAAATTCATATCTTGTGGTTGTTGATTACATAATTGCTTTGACACTGGATCTCGATACTAAACAAAAAGTTTAAATTGTATTAATACACCTTGCACATCTTAAGGACCTTAATAATCTGTGAATTTAAAAACAGTTTCTACAGACAAAGTAAATCTCTTTGTGACATTTTTAAACTAAATAATTTTCGTCTTCATGTATATTATAGTTATCTTGTTTTATTGTTAATATTTTTAATTTAATAATACATTAATTTATAACAGAAAAAAAAACATATCTAGGGAATTGAATAAGCAATACATTTTTTTTTTCAAAAGTATTCCTTAAACAGTACTTCTAAAACCAGTACCTAAAAGTTAATCAATTTTATTTCATATTTTTTTGTTTCTTAGTAAAGCAAAATAAAAGTTTCTTGAAGAAGAATTGTTATCCATTGAATCTGCTTATATACTAATAAAAATATCATACATAAAAAAATATTACTTTCAATTAAAGGAAACACTTAAGCTATATATATCCTGTTTTCTAAGTCTTATTGTCCTAAAAATAGGTATAAATTTCATAAATAATATAGCTTTTTATGAGCTATTTCTCGTTTAGAGTTCAATGCAAATGAAGTAAGAGTAAATAACTAAAATAAAATAAGTTTTAGTGAATGCTTGAATCAGAATCTAATTCAATTTTTAAATAGTAAAATTACATTAAGATTTTCATACACTAAAAGTATCTTTATGCTTTTTAATATATCTTTCATGTGAAATCATGACTGTATTAATATATTTTAAGTTAGATATAAGTTAAAGGATTCATATATTATTTTAAATTTCCTGTTCGAAATAATCTGCAGCTGAATGAATTCCAAAAAAAAAGTTATTTTATAGGCATTATATAGATTTTTTTAATAATATATATTATAAGAAATATCTAAAAACTCAGTAAACAGAAGAAAAATGCTTAACAACTTGGGTTGTCTTACATACATCCACATTATATACCCAATTAAAGTGAAAAGTTACTTTGAAATCAAAAAGTAATTATTTCAATCCATCTCTGAGTAAATGCTATAAATAATTTAAGAACTCATCCAAAGGACTAATAACTTATTGAAAAAGACATAATCTAACCATGTAGTAAAAAGATATTATTTAAATGAATATTTATAATACTTAGAAGCTTTATTTCCGTTATAAGTTATATACTAATACTGAATAGTATACAGTATAATATATAGTATTAGTATAATATAAATTATTATACTAATACTGAACCAGTGATCATAGTTCAAAGGATCTAAATTTTTGGTCATATGTTCATTGGTTCAGGTTAAAGTCGAATGTCCAGCGCATTGTTCGTCTTTGCTGTCTTTCCTTCTATCTTATAATTTTTATTAGAACTCAAAGATACGTTCTGAACATGGCTTTGTTCTTTTAAGCCTCTTGGATCATATGAACAGTCACATTAATGTGTTAGCTGAGTTTGATCCATGATGTAACGCTGCTCAACAGTTAGAAACATTTTCACTCTCATTGTAAGCACTAAATATATTTTTACTTCGGGCAAGATGTGTGCATTCCACTTTCTTAAGCAGCTGAAACGGTTCTCGTAACTTACGTTACATCTCACGCATCCCATTCTTCACACAGAGGCTAATCTCCATCCCTTCCTATTGGCAAATTAAAAAAAATCAGCCATTTTATTTATTGCACAAAATCTATATATATATATATATACTTGATATTTTATTTTATTATATATTTTACTTGATATTTTATTTTATTATAT
>BMAW01018724.1:71431-86943 GCA_019974015.1 Nephila pilipes | reverse complement strand
ATTTTATTTTATTATATATTTTACTTGATATTTTATTTTATTATATATTTTACTTGATATTTTATTTTATTATATGTTTTACTTGATATTCTACGATTATATACGATATTTGTCCAGAAAGTAAGAATATTGAGACTTTGATACTCAATGGAAAAAAAATTCAACAAAGTTTGAAACAATGTGAGCAAGATCCAATATCAGGAACAGGATGCATACTTTTTGTCTAAGTCATTGAAAAGCTCTTGATATAGTACTGTGTTGAATTGTTACTGTCTCAATTTTCAATCCAGTCAGCTGCTAGTTGATAAATATCATCCGATTTCACTTTGCGAATTGAAATGCTCCGTTCCAGATTCTTAACGAAATAAAAATTATTCACTGGGATAGCAGGAGGGGATGTGTGATTCATGAATCGTATTAATGTACAAAAAATGTAGCGATTGTAAAGCAGAAACAAAATTAAAAACCGTCGTTTCACTCGAAAAATCAAGCTCCTGTCTTTCGGTACCATAAACGGATTCTACTAATTGAACATTTGCTCCTTGGGAAAGTAATAAATACCGAAAGCTATTGAAAACTTTTTGAACGTTACGGAGAGAGGTGCAGAAAATAAGAAAAAGAGCAAGGTAGACGAAAAAGGTGTGGTCGTTGCATGACAATGCAAGCCCCCGCAGAACCAGCTTCAAAAAAGGAACATTTGGATTAATTCGGATGGGTCATAAGAATCCACTTTTCTTTCTACTCTAATATGGTACCTTCAGATTTCCATTTTTTAAACCCTCTGAAATCGCTTATAGGTGAAAGAAGATTTTCGACCACCAGTGTTATTCAGACTGCCTTCAAACAATCGGTCAAACAGGCGAACAGATAAATTTTTGACAAAGGCACAAGAAAAATGATTCCTCTGTCCACAAAGAGCATTGTGAAGGAAGGCAACTACGTCAAATGTAATATTTGTTGAACATATATGAATTAGTAAATTTTAAAAAAAAATAAACAGGTTTTCAAATTTTTTAAGCCATGTTATCTTAATATCTGGAAAACCCTTATATGAAATAAGTGTAATAATTAAATCAGTTTAGTAATTAAAATAATTTAATTATACTAAATCCAGTAAGCTGATATTTTTTTTTTGTTTTGATATAAACGTTTCTTCAATTATTCATTTATAGCTACTCAGTTGTAAGACATCTATGTTCCTTCCATTTGCTTTACAAAACTCACCAGAATCACTTTTCTGGATCGCCAATCAAAGTCAATAATTGAGATCTGTAATGAATATGAATATCATAAATTTCCATCATAAAAGCCCTTTCAAACTAAAGTCAGAAAAAAAAAGAATTAATCCAACTGTATATGCATAAAAATATTCTTCTTATAAGAGTATCTTGTGACTATTAAGAGCATGAATGACTTCCGAGGCACTTTAACATGATTAAATGGAGCAGTAAGTGAACGGAGAAAACAGATAGCGAAAACGCTTCTTGCACGGAAGTGAATGACATTGAAAGTTTGCCATCCATTTAGTTTAAATTAAAAAATGAATAATATTGTAGGCATTTTAAAAGGTTTTGTTAATACTTATAAACATGTTTTGGAATAACAACATCTAACTTGAAATTAATATCTAAATTGTCTATTAAGAAGATAAATATTAAGAAGGACAGCATTAAATTGGTATCTCTTGCATCATTTAAAAATTCTAATACATTGGAATTTCTGTAAATATTGAGATAAAAGAGTATAATTTTTTAAGGGTATTTTTTCTCTTAATATTAAATACTAAATATTTCTTAAGAAACTTAAGCGAAGAATAACACATAAAATATCCATAAAGATATTAAAATGGGCATGTGTGAGGCATTACATACACTGCAAATAATTAGTTCTTTTCTTTTAATATTCCTTCCTCAATCTAATAACGCAGATCACTTTCGGATACTTCAAAGTTTAAATCGGGGAAATCTTAAAAAATTCAATAATTTTCAGTTCAATTAATGCTGTGTAGTCAGCGAAAGAACAAAAGTTGAAAATTAATAATATTTTTTAAAATTAAACTGAGTTGTTGCCCTACAATTATTTTAATTCTTAATTTAAAAGTATTTTATTCTAGCTTCTCTCTCTTAAAATCTTATGACAGTGAATAATGGCTTATATCGAATACTCATTAAAATGGATGCTATTCCTACTTATTAAGTATTATAAGAACAAAATTACTTTTACACTCAAAATGTTTACTAATTTTTACAAAATTTAGATAAAGAAAAAAAATTCAGGTACTGTTTAAAAATGTGACTGAAATTAAATTGTAGGTCCTAGCAGCTTTTTTCAAAAAGGATTTCAATTTTAAATTCCATGTAACATTGAAATTAGACACCTTAGCTCTTATTGAAATTACCTGTATTTAATTTCTAAGGAACTCATAAAAACGTAAATTATTTTTTTAAAAATATTTTAAATTTCACAACGTAATTATTATAACTTAAATTATTCTGTAAAATTAGTTATATTCCTTTTTCTATCATGAATATAAATTTCTTTCAATACGTTGGTCATGTGAAAATCTTTCAACACAAAATGTATTAAAGAAAATCAAAACAAAACATCAAATACCAATCAGGGATAGAAAGTTTTGAGAATTTTTTATTAGTAAGATATCAAATAGCGTTGGAATCATAATCCCTTATATGTTTTAAATCTTCAAATATGCAAATAAATTGACATTATATAATTTCGCTTTCAAACAATCTGAAATTCATTAAGGCTCATTAAATGTCTCTAGTTTTATTATCTTTCTTAAAAAATAACATACTCAAAATTTAAATTTCCTGTTATAGCTCAAGTTGTTTTTATACAATAATTAAAAAGCATTGCATGTGGAAATTTGTTCACAAATAGATGAAAACACACGTGAGAGACCTAAAATACAAATGCAAATTTCAAGATTAACTTACCATAAATATTTTTCAATTCAGTATATGTGAAATTAAAATCATTATACTTAATCTTCTTCAAATGAGGTGCATCGTAGACTTACCTCCTTATTGGTGCTCCATGGGCAATGATCTTGTAATGACAAAGTTGCCTACAATTATCGGCAGTATTTTTCAGTATGTCTTCCCGCCACCTTTCTCGTGGGGCCGCGGTAGCCTAGTGGTCAAGGTCGTGGATAGCGGCTGGCGGTTTTCGTTCAGTCGCGGGTTCGATCCTTGGCCACCAAAGACCCGCCGTGTAGCCGGGGCTGATGCACGTTAAATCTGTTCGGGGCCCAAAGTCCTCCCGTTGGCGTGGTGTGGATGTTAGGAGAGGGGGGTGCCAGCTCAGGTGTCGTCCTCGTCACTTGACCGTGGTTCAAAATTACGAGGTCCGTAGCCAATAGCCCTCGTGTTGCTTCTAGTGCGACGTTAATAAAAACTAAACTAAACTAAGCCACCTTTCTCGTCAAGTTTCGGAAGCTGGCCTTAAGAGTTCTGCAATGCAACGCTGGTGGTTAGTCACAACCAAAAAGAGTGACGGGTCACGATGGCCTGGAATGCATCTTCATCGTATTAGAATTTTTACAAATCCCGTTTGCGCCTCTCAATGATTCGGCAGATCCAATGAACCACCTGATGGACCACCTGAGTTGATGTGCATCATTTCATAGCGACTCGGAAATAGTGCTTTTATCGCGTGCTAGAGAACTTTTGAGGCAAAAACTTCGGTCACTTATTTAATCTGTTTTAGTTTTTATGTTTGTATTTACCTTGCCATTGGAAATAAAAAAAACTCTTCTGTAATGTTTCCGTGTATTTTGATAATTAGTGCATGGATCTTCAAAACGAAATTCATTTTAATTAAATTTTAAAGCCAACACTATAATCGAATTTATTTAAGAGGAAAGACATACAAATATTTATAGCCAACTAGATAGATAAAAATATGTAGAACTTAAGAACTTAAAGGCCTATCTCTGAAGTTAAAGAAAGGTAAATTAAAAGTCCGAAATAAGTATTTCCGGTTCTACTAATTTTCAATATTTTCTTAAACCATTTTCTCTTGTTTTCAAAAGATAATTCCTTTAGTTTGAGACAAATTACTCAAAAAGTATTAATTTAATATATTCTTCTATAGTATCAATACATTTTCAATCCATTCTCAATATATTTGAAATTTTTCATTCGTACATGGATTTGTTCTATAATGAAGTACAAAAGTAAAAAAATATATATATTGAAAGAACTTTGTTTTATTTCTTAAGTTTTCCGTTTGTTTTACATGTAATAATTTAAGATCGAAACTCTGGTTTTCAACTTTAAAAAGCAAAGGAACACAAATTGTAATAATTCAGTCCCTAAATATTTAAATACTTTACATTCCTAATTCGATATCATTGATTTTAAACTATCATTTTAACATATCAGGTCTTTATCCAAATAGGTAATATACAATTACAGTTAATTTCCACGAATATTTCAGTAGAAAAAAAAATATCAAAAAGTTATTGTTTAGTCTCAAGCTTTCTTTTAATACAAATTGGAGAAAAGTGCTTTGTAATTATATTGTAACGTTACAAGAATAAAATTGTTTCAATATTTATCAAAATTGTTTCCTGAAATTAATTTCACGACCAATTTGTAATTTCTTTTTACGAAAAATCTTTTTCTTCAATTTAATCTTAGTTCTGCAATTTAAAATTTAACAGAAAAAAAATGCACATTTTATGGATGAGAAATTTAAAATTTTTCACTTTTGAATTTTTCAATTTTCTAACTTTGTTTTATAAAAAAAAATCAAATAAAAACAGTAATATATATTCAAAACATTCTACTCTTAGTCCAATGTAAATGGGAAATAAAAACCGAATAAAAGAAGATCCGTCTGTATCACTATATCACAAACCAAACTTCATTAGTGAAACTAAATTATGTATGGAACTGTGTTCAAAAAGAGAAAAGAGAAAATACTCTTTCAGTCTCTGTGATTACATTTCATTCCATGAATACTCGTAGCGTACAAAGATTAATTAAATTCCTTACAGTACCAAATACAATAACCGTGTGAAATTCCATGACGGTTACCGTAAACAAAGTACTTCCACCACTTCATTTTTTTTTCTTTACCTGAACTTCATTTAATACCATTATTTCCAGAAGTTTTTTTTTTTTCATTAGTACTAAAATTCAACAACTATTCCTTTGAATTTAAAGAAAAGTTTAGGGTTGATATAAATATATATATATATGAAAACCTAATAAACAAACTTTTCTTTAAAGTTTCAAGTTTAACATTCAATACTTAATTAAAATCTTCCACATTATTGTATATTGAAGAATTTAATTAAAGACTTTTTAGGCTTTATTTTAATTAGTAATCCTTAGATCATTTAAGAACATGCATTAAAATATTACGGCTTCACGTGGAAGAAAAAATAATCAGTCATTGACTTGGGATGACCTGACTAATGTAATAAATCTGTAAAGTATTATTATCAAAATTGTGTTTCCAAACAGCAGTTGGTATTAATTTGCAAGTTAATATTTGTAATATTAAAATGTTCACGTAACTAAATGCCCGTGAATACTTGATGTAATTACCACCTTTGTAAATAATATATTTTTTTAGAATTAAGCTTTATTCTAGAGTTGATTGCCCAAGCGTGCCTTCGTTAATAGACAATCGAAGTGAAATGTTTACAAGTGCGACGTGAAAGAATATTTAATCATTCAATATTCTAGTGCTAAAAATGAACATTATTTCTAATGAGGCCAGCTTCAAAAATAAGAACTTTTACAGAAATAATGAAGGTAGCAGATTTCAAAACATTACACAATGGTTCCTATTTATGTATGATTTTAACTACATTTTAAAGAGAATGAAAATGTTCAATTTTTCTCATTGAACATTAAGTAATTTTCACAAAATCCCGATTTCACCTATTTTTTGTGTATGCACATGGTTTGTAATTAGACTTCAATTTTATTATTTATTTGCATTATCTTCAACCACTACTTTATAAACATTTCTACCTTCTAATATCTAATGAAAATAATTTGTACTTTTTGCTAGTCTTTAGGACAAATAAAAATAGTTCAATGAATCTGTTACTTGATAAAGAAATTCATAAACAAATACAGTTAATAACAAACAATAATTATCAAAACAAAACGAGATGCCCTTTATTAACTTAGGTTTAATTCAAAGTACAAAATATTTATTATCTAAGGTATTGCGAATATATTTCCTATATCTTCTCATACAATGGAATCATATTTTGTTTCACTTATTAGTGCAAAAATGGGCTCACTTATTAGAGCAACTCAATACATATCATACATTTAATGCTTCAAATCCCTTGTATATAATAATCTAAATAACATATCTGGTTCATATTTTTCCCATAATGGTACAGCATAAGCTTGATTAAATGTGCTGTTGCTCGAGTATTTTGCTCATAGTTAACATTGTATTTGGAACTTTATACTATAATAAATATGCATTGCTCTAGATAAAATATTTATTCAGTTGTATTTCTTGACTTATCAGATAAAGTTTAATTACATATAATATCTTACAAGTATTGATAATATTTGCTTCATTTATATATATATATATATATATATATAAATGAAGTAATTCTTTGAATTAATATGATTTCAAATCATAAAATTCAATTATAATCATGAAGAACAAAATTTACATTACATACACACGTTAAGAAATTAGTTGCTTAAATACAATTTTACATTACAGACTGTTGTACAGAAAAAAAATATAAATAAACTTTAATATTATTAGTAATAAAAAAATGTGATATTATAGAGCTTCACAAAATTTGAACCAATCTTATATTAAATTAACAAAGTCAATTTTCGCTTATTGAAATTTGCAATGTCTTTAAACATATTTGTTTTCTAACACTATTTTCAATTTCTGCAATCATTCATGAAAGAAATAAAAGTTTCTGTTACGCCGCCGGCCTAAAGATACATAATATATTCTAGAAAAGAATTTACTTACACAGATGGTTATGTAAATTCTCAAATATGATTCATAATGTACATTCGTAAAATTGTTTTATGTGTACCATCTAAGATAGTGGGAAAATACATATTTAAATACTTAATAATGTTGAATTTTCAGATTAGTACTGTTTTCATTTTTCAGTTGTAAGAAGTTATAAAATTAAGTTTGAAAATATATTATTTAATAATCAGTTTAAACTTTTGTTAATATTTGAAGTGTATAATTTTCAATCTCATTCGGCATTGAATCTCTCATTAGGAGATATTAAGTTATTAGTAATTTTATAAAATAATTTGGCTATTAAGTTTATTTTCAAGCGTGTCAATTTCTTTTAATTTTTATGGTCTTATGATTTTTTTTGAAATTCTTTCTTTAACATCAAAGATAACAAGCTTTTATTAACTTATAGAACTAACCATTTTAATAAAAATTATTTTATCATCCATACATAAACTTCTTATTCATAAAAGTTTATAATTAGTAAATTTTAGTTCTGAACAGAAAAAAATAATAATTTGATTATGTTTTTCAAATTTATTTTTATAGTAATTGAATAAACATAAGTTTTATCTTTAATACACTAAATTCTGAGCATAAATCATCAAACCTTAAAGGTAAATAAAATGCTCACTTACTTGAGTATTTCATAAATTTTGATAGAAAGTATGAAAAGATTAAAAATTTATTTATAGGTAGATTCAAAAGATATTTTATTCAGGGTAGTCTATATTTAGAAACTTCATAGCTTTTGAGTAGAAAGTATGAAATGATTAAGATTTTAGAAATGAAGGGTTTCAGAGAATTCTTGAATCATTAAAGGCTACTTTCAGGAATGTTGATTTCATATGATTTATGTTAAGTCTGATAATTGTGCCACTCTGGATTCCATTCCTTCTAACAAATAATAAATCATATTGTCGGAAAGGTAAGTAGGTAAATAATTATTGAATTATGCAGAATATCAACTTATTTTCTTTTAAGAATGTTTTATTGTGTATTGTTCAATTTGCAAAGAAAACTGTTTAGAGATTACTTCATTTAAAATTTTAAAAAAACAATTAGAATTTAAAGGGAAAATTAAGTAACTTCGAAACATATATGAAAATAAAATTTACATTCCGGTCATTTAAATCAAACTTTATCTATCTTTATTTCAGGGAATCAATCATGTTGTTTCTAAGCTAACCTGACAAATCTTAAAATGTAATGATATCACATTTCATTTTTAATTAATATTAAACAAAATTTACAAACATTTGTTCTCAACACTTGTGCCTCATCCCTCTTATAGTGTTTCAAAAGTACAAGTAAAATATATGCACATGCAATGAAGATCCTAGAATCTAATTGCAAAATTATGCATTTTCAACAAATCTTGTACTTTTTTGATAAAAATTTGAAATATTTTTCTGCGTTATTTTCAATTTGCAGACTTACAATTCTTGCTACGATCGATATAATATTTTTTGCGTATAGAAAAAAAAATTTAATATAATAATCATTATGTAAATTTGAAAAAGTTTTAAAAAATGCATAATTTTTAGTGTTAAAAAATATACATTTTTACTTCTATTATTTTCGATTTCTAATATACTCTTCTTTACAACTACATAAAATTGGTAAAATTAATTTTAAAATTATGTACTTTATGACAATATATCTATGAGGTAATATAAAATTTAATAATTATTTTTGTTTTGAGTTTTCATGTCTATTCAATATTATTTTTGCTTTTATTACTTTAGAATTCATATTTTGAGTATTTGAAATGATTTATTTGACTTGTTTAAACATGCAGCAATATGAATTTTCTCTTCCTGTAATGTTCCGCTGTTAAGTAATTAAAAAAATATTTTTGAAATTCTATGAAATTTGAAATATGTGTTCTTTAAAGCAAACCTTTATTTATTGTTTACTTAAAATACATTCTTTTTTCATATTGAGTTGTTTTATCTTAAAGTGCGTAAATTTTTTTCAGCTGAATTACGTTAACATTTCTTCATACTCAATTAGAGAAAAAATAAAAAGTTAGAAACATTTTTTAAATTAATCCAAAATACCTCATTGAAATTGTAATTTTTTTCTCGTTAATTAGAAAGGTTGCATTATTTATTATTGAAGTAATATAATAACGTTGGAATGAGTACACTTTATGTTCGGTTCATCAGAATTTGAAGGAACATTCACGTGTATAAAAATGAGAGTTATTTCACCCGTACCCTCTCCAAAGAATTTAAAAAGGATTCTTAAAGGTTTTATGTTGTTAGAAAAACCACCAACTTATACTCAATTCAACAAGGAGATGAATTTTTATGATATATTTTTAAAAAGAACAAGTTTATGGAATATGCTTATTTTTATTTTATTATATTTATTTTTTTCAACATCAAATTTTTTTTATTGTATTAACATTTATCAGACATAATTATCAAATAAATATTTCTACCCAAAATTCTATGTGTCCTGCATACTAAATTGGATGCTTGAAATATGTTGTTTTGTATCTGATTCGTTTATTAGGAAAATTGCCCTATAGTTGTTGATTTGTTTTCATGCGTGTGAATGTTTGTTTTAGAATATATTGTACCTCGAATATTTTGATTTAGATTTTATGATTAGGGTCTACACGTTTCTTGTTTACATTGTTAGTTTTTTTTTTTTTACATTTTTTATTTCTTTTTTTTTTTTTTTTTTTTGTGTCTCCTCTTCCACATAATGTATTCGCTGTCTACTGAGTAACAAAACTTCTTATCGGTATAAAGGTTGTGTCTCGAGGAAACCGAGTTTTACCGCTTCTATCGAAACATCTATCATTCCGGTGATACTTACGAACCGTATGTGAAGGAAAAACCTCTCTGCCTTCTGGCAAATTGTATAAAATGTAAATAAAAGATTAGAATGTATTTTGAATTTTGGATGCGATCTAAAATCAGGAGCGCTTGGTAAGGAATTAGATAGTAAAAATATCTTGGTTTGATAAAGAATTCACAGAAGAATGGAGAAAACAATGACACGACTTGCATTTTGATGAACGGTTTTCTTATTAGCCACCCAAGAGGGTATTGTTTTCCATAGGCTATAAATTGGAGTAACAGATCGCTTTTCAATTTTTTAATATCTAAATAACATATTTTATAACCATGTTCTATTTCCCGATTTTACGGTTCTATCCATAAACTTATTGTTAAATTTTTCTATATTCTTTTACATGATACTTAATGCTTTTGGCTCTAATGTTAAATATTAACACTTGGTAATTTTAACTATTAATTAGAATATTATTCAAATATCTCAAATTTAAGGTTCTATCTATAGGTTTAATGTTGAATGTTTCTACTTTCTTTTGTATTTAATATAATAGTTTACCTTTCTTCCTTTCAATTTAATTAGCTTAAAATACATTTAGTTTAATAATTAACCGTTTTCTTTAATTTTAATTTCATGTAGGTTATATTATGTTTAATTTTATGTAAATTTTAGCATAAAATATATTTAGTTTAATAATTTATCATTCGCTTTTTTTAATTACATTTTGTATAAAGTATATTCAATTTAAAAATTTATTGTTTGCTTTAATTTTAATTACATGTAGCTTAAAATATATTTAGATTAATAATTGAACGTTTTCTTTCATTTGGATTACATTTAACTTAAAATATATTTAATTTAATAATTTACCTTTCGCTTTAATTTTAATTACATTTAACTTAACTATATTCAGTTTAATATTTTATCGTTCTTTTTAATTTAAATATCAGAAAAAGTATATATTGTCCATTTCAATATTTTACTATTTACTTTAATTCTAATATTTAATTGAGTATTTTAATAATTAGAGATAATGTACCACAATTAAGTTGAATTAAAGAAAAGTTAAAAAGCTAGCATCTTGGTTGGCTAAATCTGTTCTTCGTAAAACTTTGCATAGAACATTTTTGTTACTTCCTTATTTACTATTATATAAGAAACCTCGTTAATATTTCATTATTAGATTACTTAATTTTAAATGATCGCATTTTTTATCACAAGCTTTGTTCCGAATGGGCCTTTTGTTAAATTAATTCATTGTACTTGCCTTAATTTTATAAGACCTTAAACTTAGTAACCCATATAAAGATTGTTCAAAATATCTGCGTTGAAAACACAAGTGGTTAAAACTTATCACGCTAGTATTTATCTAATTAATTTCATAATTAATCCAATAAGTTCAGATTATAAACGATATTTTTGTAATGATGGAAATATTCAATAGTAAAGTTGTAATAAATCGGCTTCACTAATTTTTATACAACATTTGGATTTATAATTTACTTCTGAAATATGCTTAAGTTTATTTTTAAGAATACACTTTGTACATGAAAGAATAAGTAAAAAGTTCACTTCCTTTTTTTTAGAAGTTTACACTATGTACTAAATATACAAAAATAGTTTAATTTAAGAATTTCCTTTCTTTTCAAAATCAACGAAATATTTTTTTTTTTTTTTTGTAATTAGATATCATGCACTCGTTCTAATCTGGTTTATAGTATGGAAATAAATCTTTAATTTACAATGTAGTAATTTTTCTAGTACTATTTTGCAATCTCAAATTCAATAATTTATTTTTCCATTTTATCTGACTGTTAGTAGATACTCTTTAATTCCTTCTTGCATGAAATCTGATCCTACCTGCAATATTACGCATGTTAACGTTAGAAAAATAAGAGAAGTACAAATGAATAAATAGGAAAGTTAGTTTAATCTTAGAATGCCATATATCAAAAGTCATTTAATAATATAAATAAATTTCTAAAGAATATGTGATTTCCGTATATCTGAAGATTTTATTAGTTACCAAATCATTATGGAATTATTTGTTGGAATTTATCTGTGCGAAGGCAAAAATACTAACATCGCAGTAGAGAAATACAATTTGAAATTAGCTTGCAATACACTTATTAAAATAGTTACTAGACATAATTTTATGCAAATTCAAAGCCAACGCGTACCAAAGACGGGATTGTCTAAGTTGTTCTCTCATTTCATTCATTAAAAATGTTTCAGTTACATAGTTTGCGATTGGTATGTTCTCTTCACTTTAGCGTTGTATCAACTGTGCATCAATTTTACTATTAACAGTTTGAAATGTAAGAACTCCAAGCATCGTTAGTATCTCATTGATATTGTTTCTAATGTATTCTTCAGTAAATCATGTATTTATATACGCTTACATAAATAAACACAAAAATAATGAAGAGTTTTAAAGTAAAGAATTTATTTTTATTCATACAAAACTCTCAAAAATAGTTTCATTGCTCTTGGATCTTACAAACAAACCGTAATTTCACGAGTCTAAACGCTTCATTCTAAAGTTTTATTTGGAAAATTAAGAAGGAGAAAAGAAGCGTTAATTGTACATGACTAAAGAGTTGAAATATAGGACTCCGAATATTATAAAGAATGTCATCTCTCGTCTTAACCTCTGTCTTGAATAGCATTACAAAGAATTAAGAAATTTATTAAATATGACAACTTTCTCAAAATTAGATCTCAGATTAAAGAGCAAGTTAAAACGAAAATATTTTTATTAATTCAAGTACTTCATATCTTAAATATATTTAAGTTACCACACTCAGAAACTTACTCTACAACAAAATTGGTTTCATATCAAATTTCATTCGAACGATGACAAATGTAAAGAAAATATCAAATTGCATAGTAAAAAATATGCCAGGAAAAGTTATAATATTATATAATTCCACATTAAAATATTTGAAAATCTATCGCTTAGATATTACGAACAATTTTAAAAAAACTAAGAAATGTAAATTAATAATATAGTTAATATATTTCTGCTTACATAAAATCATTGTTTAACTACAACATTTGTAGGCTGTGGTTCCCTGATCGTTAGGTGCGTCAACATTGTGATCGAAAGATAGCGTGGTCGACACCCCCGCCGACCGAAGATTCACCGTGTACGCTAATGACGGCTGGTGCGCATTAAATATGATCGAAAAGTCTTCCAAGCTCCCACACAAATTAATATCTCTGAGGGTACTGGATCAGGATTGTCCAGGGACCCTGATCTGGATCTAAAATTTCGGGATGTCTTCAGTGTGTTAAGGCCAAAGTCCGATTTCTTTCTCTGGAGCCCAGGATCCCTGGTTCTAAAGAAACCGCAACCTTCAAATCCTTCTCATGAATCGTGATTCACGGGTTCATGGACTTGCTGTGATGTTTGCTGTCTAGCAAAGTGATATAAGTAACACAATATTTGAAATATGGATCCCTTCTTCTTAAGGGTTACTTATGCCAAAACTAAATAAAATTATTTTATAGAAATTATTTAAAATCTAAGAAAATTCGTAATTTTTCCTCCAAATATTTAAGACCGTCACAGTTAAAAAAAATTTTAAAAAAATCTATCAATAAAGTAATAATACATTGAAGTATAACATATTGTGACGCCCGCCCGACCCGGGCGTCCTCTTGTGCCATCACTAGATTCAATTATTAAACACTACGACACAACTAATTACAGAATCACCACAACAATGCTTCAACCATTTATTAGTATATATTTACTATGACAGAAATGATTATGCTCTCTCGGGTAAGCTTTCTAATACCTTAGTTCAATCCACCAATAGTAATCTAACAGACTCTTACCACTAGTCCTTCCTCGACTGCAACTCAGACTCTGGAACAACTGTTGAAAACACTAGGCAATATCCTTCTACAGCAATCTTTGCTCGAACCCTCTATTGTAAACTTTAATTCCTCCTTTCTCTTATCTAACACTTCAGCTTCACCTCACCTCACCTACAGCTTCTCTCTCAGATCCTCTTTCAGATGCTCTACTCCTTCCAACGGAGTTTATATATTTCTCAACTCAACCGTTTCACTTTATTCCTAACTGCTTTACATACTAACTTTAAGTATCATGTTTCATTTTTGGTTGGGCAAAGGTTGATTAGTGAAAGCAATCAATCTCAATTGAAAGTCCCCAAGGTTAGTGAAGAGAAACCGCGAATAGCCCAATGTCACAATATATATATATATATATATAATAAGATGTGTGACATTGAAAATGCAATATATCAACCCAAAAAGATTTAAAACCAGGCAAAAAGAGAGAGACAGCCTCGAACAATAAGTGATCTTTATTACCAATTGATATACATAACACAGAGTAAGAACAGAGTCAGCTCAGTATGTTGTAAGACCACCGAGGGTGGCGATACATGAAGTAACACGTCTAGATATATAGTTAATGAGAGTACAGACGGCATCCTGAGGAATTGCTCTCCATTCTCATTAGCGTTACATATTAACGTAGTCATCATTCTCTGTCAACCATTTCCCACAATTCATATTTTAAACATGAATTGTAGGTAATGGTAGGGTCTGCAAATGGCGTCCAATCACATTCCAAATGTGTTCAATTCTTGAAAGTTCTGTAAAGAACAATGGCCATGGAAGCATTTGTACTCCTTGCAGAGCACGTTGGCTGATGCAAGCAGTCGATCGTTATCCTGCTGATCCAGGGTTCTGGTTACCCTGAAACGTATGGAAGTGTCACCAGCATCAGCACATCATCCACGTATTGTTGGGCCATCATAGAGCTCTGCATACGAACTAGGGATTAGCTGGAATCATAAACAATTGCGGCCAAAACCACGATGCCGCGTTGTCACGCAGTGGGGCGTTCCACAAATGCTTCCAGATTGGACTTGTCTCCACATCAACACCACCCCCGTACGCGGTGACTATCACTAGAAAAACAGAAGCATAATTCATCTGAGAACACAATCCAGTGCCATTTTGTCATCCACATAGCTTCAGCCCGGCACCATTGCAGACATTGGTACATGTGTTATGGGGTCAATAGCAGTCTTCATAACAGACGCTATGAGCAGGCTACTGGCAATAAATCGACTGGTAACACAAAGGTGACTTGAAGAAGCTGAAGAATGGAAGTAGAAGTGGTCTCCCACTGGTCCGCAACTGGTTGTCGGAGGATGCTTTGATTCGCGCTTGTTGACGTTAGTCTGGCTGCTCAGGTTGCTTTCACAGTTGCCACATTTCTTTATTCTAACCATCTTCGCCCCAGCCGGTGCACTATGCATTCACTCCGGATGTGTATCAGTTAAGATTTGCTGAATGAACCAACCTGCCCTTCACAATCCAATCACCATGCCCCCCCCCTCCCATGAAACTGGGAATCCTTTCGTAGACGACGACTTGGCATCATTTGCCATTACAAGCACCCTTTGAGAAAAGAAAAAAATTTCTGCAATGATTTCCCTAGTAGAAATTGGGGCACAAATATTGAACATTCTGTAGGTTCCTTCTCTTATATCTTATACAGCGTATGCTAGAAATCTTTGTATTTCACATCATTCGAAAAACTCGATGAAGTGCTCCTACCCTGAAATTTACATAATTTTCTGGCCAATTCTTCTTTGTTGCATTTTCAAGGGCATGTAGGGATTATATATATATATAAATATATATATGCATAT
>BMAW01018724.1:34978-49525 GCA_019974015.1 Nephila pilipes | reverse complement strand
TATATATATATATATATATATATATATATATATATATATATATATAATATGACAAAGTGAGGTAAATATTTAATAAATGCTTAATAATAAATTTTTATTTCTTAATTAAATTAAAGATTAATCATCCCAAGGAGTTTTGAGGTTTTGAGTATATGTTAACTCATGAATAATACTTTAATATTAGCATAAATTTATAATACTTTACACCCACTTTTGCAAAAAATCTCTGATATCATAATAGATACTTATATTTTTAATCAGTTAACTTAATTTTAATTCTAGATTTCAAAATTTTTAATTAATTATCTCACCACTTTAATAAATCAACGAGCCTAAAAATTCTACTTATATCGTAATTTAAGAAGCTAGTTACCTTTCGAACTAAGCCTTTAATCTTGTAGAAGAGCTGGTAGAAATTTTAGAGAATGAAGTACCAGTCCGGATGACATCCTTTCCATATAACCGTGACTCAAAATTTTGAAGTGGATCGCCTATTACAAGAGTATTTCTCTAATGCTGTATTGATTCAAATTCTGCATTTTATATTTATTTATTGAAGAGTTTAAAAATTTCTCCACAAAAAATTATTCTTATCGTTCACAGTACTTGATTCTGAAAGGAAAAAGAAGGAAATTTTTTAATGAGATTATATTTAACACTTTCACATATACTTTGTAAGAGGTCTATAATGAACTATTGTTTTCCTTAATTTTATGATTAATATATTTTCATAAAAATTCTTATACACATTAGAAATATACAATGATATTATTAATATAAAATTAATATGAATATACTTCTTCATAAGAATAATATTTTTCAATTATTTTTGTAGCAGTTTTGTACGCTTCGTAGTTAAATTTAGAGAAAATAAAAGCACATCAGAATGTTCTTCATTAGTTAATTTTCATAAGCTTTTATAATTTTAGAGTTCAATATCTTAATCTTTTCTTGCGATATGTAACTATTGTCAATAATTATTCGGTTCTTTTAATATACCAAAATTTTAATGTAATTCAACTTTCCAGATAGTTGCTGGCTTTCTCTGGACATTACACAACTGTCGAATATAAGAAAGTTCATATCATCCTCATGTTATAATTCTATAATAATTTTTTTTTCGTTTTTTTTTTAAGATAACAACTTACTGGCAAGCTAAAGTCATACTAGGTAATGAGAATAGTTTAAATAAAAACATAATGATAATGCAATAAGAACTGCTGGAAATTTAAAATAAAATTCAAAACCCTTGTATTTGATGCAGTATGAGAAAGTGTGGACACAAAGAAATTTCCAAATTCATTTTTCATTCGTATCTTAACATCTTCATTCTTATTTAAAAAAAAGAAGGAAAGCTAAAATACATTCCTAATGTGTTGATAAATTAGAGTATATTGAAGTTTTAATTTGCTAATAAATTAGAATATAATGAAATTCTCACTTACTGATCAATCCAAATGTAATGAAGTTCTAACTATTAAATTTTATACATAATGAAGCTTTAATTTGTCTTTAAATCAGAATATAATAATTAAGTGAAATTATTATAATATTATTTTCGAAATAAAAGCATTAGAATATTTATCATTTAATATTGTAAGAAACAAATAATTCTCCTTGCGATAAGCAATATTCTACAATGTGCAACGAATTAGTCATAAGTTTTGATTTAAAATTTTCTTTTCTTATGTTTCAAAATATTTATATTAAATAGATTAAAAACACCATTAAATATTCTCGTTAAAATATTTCTTTACGGGAAATATTTTAACAAAATGTTTATGTACTTACAAACTTGAATTGATTATTACTGAAACAATTATTATTGATATTTTGTTCATAAATATTACCTTCGTTGTAGCTTGGTTATTTTAAGCTTTTATTCATGCACCCATAAATACATCAGAAATGGTGAACGCCCCAATGTAGGAATTTATTTCATTAAATGATACAGATACTGCCGAGTTTGAAATAACAATCTATTAATGAGTTTAGTTTCTTCACTTTACACATCAATTCACAAGAGATTTCATTAGCAAAACATATTTAATCTAAACTCAATATTTCTTCATAAGAAAGACAACCACGAAATATTCGTTGAGAAAAATAGTCCGAAATAAAAATTGATTTTCCCGTTCAGCAAAGTCATAATTCTTAACTTTATCACTAATTTAGTTAACCAAATGCCTTTGAAGAGGCTCTATCGATAGTTAAGATTAAGTCGTACCTTTGCTTTCGCCTCAAGAGAGAATCGATTTCTAATTAATAGCAGCATCTTAGGAGACTAGATAATATATCTTACAACAAATTTCGATACGATTTCTTTGGAAATAGAAAAGTTAATAGAGAAATCCATTAATAAGGTTGTTTACAGCGATTAATTATGAGAAAGTATTTTTAGAAATATATGTAAAGTATTAAGAAACTTTTTGCTTTCTCTTCATCATAATGAGTTATACAAGTTTTGAGTTTATTCACACTTTTAATTTATTAAATATTCTTTCTTCGATTCATATTTCTTCTTGTACTCATGTAGAGAAAATAATTTTTATCTATTCTTTAGAATTGTACATATATTCTGTATTGAATATTATAATTAATACTGAATTTGTAAGATAAAGTACATTATGTTCGGTACTAAATATTACATTTGATACTGAATATTAAATTCGATATTAATTATTATATTCTATTAATTTACTATAATATCGAACTTAAATTCGATAAAGTATATATTTCTCTCTATTAGTTGACCGTACTATGGTGGAAATCAAATACAACTCAAAAGGAAGTAATTGAGAGAATGAATTTTAAATGAAGCTTTTGGATAGATTACACATGTATATGATTAAAGTTACTAGTTCACGGAATAAATAATGAGCGTGAAGAGCCATTTCAAATGTTATATGGTAGCCATGAATTTCCGCCACAGTGATCAAGATTCGGAGTGCAAGCATGCAAACGTGCATGTTTCTTGTCGTTAAAGTACCGTATATGATTTTGCGAGATGAAGTTCCAGACTTGTTGCACTTCGTCAGTCATACCACCATTTATCAGTGATGGATGTGGTCGCCAAAAAAAGTTTCATGCGTGCTCGAAGGGAGAAAGATGCGACAAACACGCATACCAAGGCAACATTTCGACACTCTTTGGTGACAGTTGTGGTATGAGGATAATCTTTATCCTGTGGAAATGCCCTGTAACAATAACCATGATTGATATCACAATCGTTTCAATCATCAGTCTGACGTACAAATTAGCTGTCAAGGCTCGTAAGATAACGCCGAGAGAACTTCCGAAATCACAAGAAATTGCTCCCCAGACCATAATCCCTGGAATAGATCCTATGTGTCTACACTGCAGATAAGCATACATCTAGTCTCCTTCTAACCAACATGGGACCCTCACTGGCACCAAGACAGAAATGTCACTTACATGAGAAAACAACAGATCTCCCCTTTTTCCTCCAATCAGCTCTAGCTTGATACATAAACGACAATGATTTCGAGTTGATGGGAAGAACATTTCATGGAGTCTTGCTCAGATATGTTGTTTCAGTTCTCAGACCTCAAGTAATCAATTAATTGAATTTCACTGTGTCATTCTAGAGCCAAAAGAAACTCGAGTTACTGTTGCAGATATAGTACGATGTACCACAGCTATGCCTCGAATACAGCAATGTTATAGCTCAATATAAATTTGCGTACCACCTTTCTCAGGTTTTTTTTGAGATTTCCGTGACTACTTTTCCTAACAAGCATGCATAGAAGGTATATTATTTCCAAACCCTTCTATAATGCCTTGGAAAGATAATCTATTTTATCATAGCCCTATTACTTGGCCTTGTTCAAACACAGTGATCTGCTAATAATAGTTACTTTTATCACCCCTTTGTAGGCCTTTTTTGAACCAAATTGAGCTCATAATGTCCATTCCGTAAGATAAATAACGCAAACGATGTTTACATAGCGTATTTATAGTAAACGAAATTTTTATGTTCAAAGTAGTGCTACTAGCACCTATCTACAATCTGATTCGTCTAGCACGAAATTTTAAAAAACGTAATATTTAAGATGTGCAAACAAGCCTCACACAAATATCGTTTATCTGGCAGGTATTTTATTTTCCGACAATGTTATATAGAATCTTAAATTGAAATATTTCAATAAAATTATATCATTTAATATATTTTTTTTATCATTTTCGGATTCAGTGCATTGGAAAAGTGATAATTTATTACTTTTCATTTGAACTAAAAGTTTGAAATATAACTCAAAGCATCATATATGTAAGCTGGCATTTTTGATAAAATTATAATTTCAGGAAAGATTAAGGTTTAGAAAGCATATTTGTTGCTTAAAGTTAAATATATATATATATATATATATATATATATATATATATATATAGATGGATGGATGGATGGATGGATAGATAGATAGATAGATATAAGTAAAGGTGTTTTAACGCATTCGCTAATATGTTTTGAAGTAGGAGAAAAGTTACTATTTCAAGAAGGAAAAAAAAGAAAATGTTAAAACATTTTAGTTTTAGATTTGATTGTTAGCTGATGTGATATACAATATGTGATTAAATGTGGGTGTGATTAAACCATTTCATTTAATGTGCAATTGCGAAATATATCCAACAATTAATAAATGTAAGATAAATAACATTATTTGTAAATATATATATATACTATTTTATATATATAATAATAATAAACTCATAACTTTTTTGATATAGTTATAACTTATTTTTGGAATTAAACTGATTTCTTAAAAATAAATTTGCATTATTATAGTGTATATCAAGTAATTAAAATGAATAAGATTAAAATCCAATCCAAGGAAAATATTCAATATTTCATAAAAGTAGATTTTAGGTAAGGCATTTAATCAAATAATTTGAGTAATTTATTATTCTGAGATTTTTGTAGTATTAATTCAATTAAAAGTTTGGCTATTTACTTAATAGAAAGTTATACAATAACATCTATATGAATTTAATGCTTTTAAGGAATTCTGAATTTCACTCAGGTGTCTGTATATGGCTTCTTTTCTGAAATTAAATGCAAACTAAGAATATCAAAATTTCAATATAATATGGAAATAAAAATAACAGTTATAAAAAACTAATAATTTAATAACTGATAGCTGTTTTGCTAAATTTAGTGAGTTAAAGAATATGATTACCTTACATCGTTACATTGCATTCCTTACGTTCTAAAATAATAAATAGAATGACGAGCAACAGAAAGTTTTCAATTGACACATGAAATGTAAATAGAATCCCAAATTAATTTTCCAAAGAGAAATAAAACTATTCATACTTTTAATAGCAAAATAATGGGATTAAGAAATGTGGTTCATCATTTTATTCTTTGATATTCTATCTAAAAACAAAACAAAATAAAATTTTCGAACGCGTGCGTAATATTTTTCCCCCACTATTTAAAATATAATCTTATTTAAACTCCATTTCGTGGCATATTTTCAGATAAACTAAATTAGTATCAATCAGAAGGAATTCAGTTTATGCTGGTTTCTAATATTTAAATCAATCTAAAGGAATCGTTTTACGCATAAGTAAAATTTTAAAATAAAATTCAAAAGTTTTCAGGTAGCCAGGATTAAATATTTTTAATAAGGGCCCACATCCAAAACCTAGAAAAAGATGAGATATCCAATTATTTATCTATTAAATAATTTTTCGTTCAACAGCAAATTAGAATCCTTGTAAAGAATAATTTAGCATAGCAAAGACAAATATATGTTTGATAGTAAAAATGTTACTTTTTCATAAATAAATTTTTAGGAAGATTTTTTTAAAAGAAACATGAAGTAAATTGTTAAAAACTAATACATGTATAGAAAAAGTACTTCAATTAATTTAAAATTAGTGAAGAAATACCTACATAATCAAAAAATGTGACAAGGAAGAGATACTCTCCTTTCGGAAGTTATAAAGCGAGAGTTTAAATCTTTGTACTGAATATGGCTTGCCATAAAGGAGCAAAAAGAGTAGAAAACGAGAAATATATAGTAAAAGAATTGAATAAAACATTTCTTGGTCTATTAATTTTGAGATTTGAGAGAACTTTAGACATGTTTTGAATAGAAGGATCATCAATATCGGAGGTTATGTCTTAAAACTTTTCAGTGTTATGTAGAAAACCTTATTAAATAGCCAATCGCTTATCGGATATCATCATTACATTACCATTTGAAAAAAGAACATAGTTATACTACAAACTTAAATCACAAATAAATAAATATAACTATTTAAACTACACTAATTTTGCTACAAATATCATACAAATGAATAAATTTAATACCATTCTAAAAGGTACACGAAGAACATAAATAGAAGCAAAGATAGAACATGCCGTTATGTGATTTAATTTATTCCATATCTATGCGCATATTGGCTCAAATCTTCCTATAACAATGAAATTTAAGTTAACATTGAACTAATAATCTAAAGTGAATTTCTCAAAATAAAATGTTTTTCAAGTAGTTTACCATCAACACTCGAAGATTCTGCATATCAAATTTCGTGCATCAGGTATAGTTTATTTTTGCTCTATGCCAGCCATAAACACCCTTAAACTTACACGCTTAACATAGATTAAGAATGATTTTGTTAAAATCTGATAATTAAACAGTGATATGTGTTGAAATGTGTTTGATATTTGGATTGTATAAAAATGAAATTTTTTTTTTTAATAATTAACAAAAGCTTCATGATTTGTGTAATATTAACTGACGAAAAAAAGGGAATACTTTTGGATGACTTACAGAACAATGCTAAAATTAAAGAAAACCTTATATTAGTTACGCCTGAATTTTACGAATATTTCACGAGAAAGACCTGTTTTTTAGTTACATTTTAACTTTTGTGTGGGTTTAAGTTTTCTGTTTCTAATAAGTAAATTAAAAAAGAGATATAAAAATAAAGTATATTTATATGATTTTCAAACATATTTTTTCTTTCCCATAATTATATTATTTCTCAATAAATGCTTCGAATTACTTGTATTCTAAATATAAAAATATTTTATGTCCAGCTTTAACATAATAATTGAGAATGAGGACGGAATATGAGTCAAAGCAATTAAATAAATAAGTAAGTAAAATAACATATCATTCAATAAAAATGCATTTTAATTCATTACATTCAAATTTATTAATTTAAAATTAGATTGTTCTAGTTATTTTTAATTAACGAAGTTAAAACATTTTTAAGAAATGTGTCTAAGGTTGTGTTTTCAGAAATATTTATTTCTATTTAAATTCAAGTAATTCTAGTATCTCTTTTTACTGATAAATATTTGCATTTAAAATAATATTACATTTATATTTACAATAAATAATTACACATTTTAAAATTACATTATCAATTGATAGTGTTTTAAAAATAATAATATTCTTTCCCTATTGAAAAATAAATAAACGTAGTATTGAAATTAATAAAACTCTTATTTTTTTTGAGGTAATCTTTGACAAAAACAAATGTTGTTGAAATAGCTTCATAATTATTTAATAACCATTATGTATCAAATATCCCTATAACACATAGTTTATGTTTATCTTTAATTATCCATGAAATAAAATGTAATTTAATTTCCTTTTGTTCATAAATACATTCCTTTTGGAACGTTCTTAATTTCGAAGTTATTATATTGTTGTATTCGCTTTACTTCACCGTAAAATAGAAATTCTTTTTATGCTAATTCAAGAGCTGTTGAAAGATTTCCTGCATTTGACGATAGATGGTGAAGCTAACATCAGTTGGTGTTACCATTATGTGCTGCCTTTGCTTAAACTACGTGGAAATAAATGTGACACTGACTTATATAATAGTTTTTACTAAACATTCATTTGCTTCTATATTAAAATTTGTATTCTGTTGCGTAGAAATATCATCGTCATCTTGCACTGGTTTGTCAGCGTAAATGACAGCTGGTTTCATCATTATACACCAGGAGCCATAGAATAATTAAAATGAAGGGTTCTTTCCAATGAATCTGCTCCAAAAAAGGCGAAGACTATTTCGGATTAGATGAGTTCATAACCGTTTGTTCATAATCACCACGAGTTCATAATCGTCACCTTATACTCTCGAAACAGTTATGAAGACGATTTTAGAGATGCGAATTGCGTCATGGAATTCTTATAAAACAGAAAAACTATCACTGAACAATATTACAATGAATTTCAAATTAATTAATTATTTTCATGTCGAAATAAAAATGCGTTACAAATTATTTTAATAAATAAAATTTAAATGTAATACAAGAATAGTTATAATTATGTTAATATATTCCGAGATATTCCATCGTAATATATGTAAATATTAACTGATAAAAGTGAGATGGAATGGAATGAAGTAAAAGTCTTCAATAAATTAAATCATATAGAAAATGGAACGAAACTGTTTCTAAAAATTGTAAATTTATTTTGAAGTTTGAGGAAAATAATTCTTCTATTGACATGCTTACACAGTGGTTTGTGGTTTGGAAAGCAGTTGTGCTTCAAAATTTTTTTGTCCTATTCATACGTCAATAAATAAAATAACGAAAACATCTTAAATGATCTAGCAAAGACAACTAAATATACTTTTTTTTTCCTTTTTGTGTTTAAATTTAAAAAAAAAATATTTCTTAATTTTCTCCTTTTCAAATGTATCAATAATAGTTTCTTACAAAATTTCAACAGGAATTTATCTCGCAATCGACTACATTAAATTAGCTTTGGAATGTTCTGTTAGTAAATTTTAAGTACTAATTGATAATATAGTTTCAAGATACATACTCGTAATTTCATTAATTTTCTTTAATTATATTATACACATAAAAATTAATTATATACTTCTTTCATGAAGAACAATATGCTATGTCTGTAGGATAAAATATAGTTATCAAATATTTAATCATTTTGGCATTTAATTTGATTTCTTTCTTGATTCTTGTAAATTTGGCGGATCATTTTGATGATTGAAACCTTACACGTTATCTTGAAATTTGAAGTGTAGAAAACTTCCAGAATTTGTAAATATTAGGATGAATTAATGATATAATTAAGCTTTAAATTTAACTATGATATATTTTTGATTATTAATCACAGTAATATATATTCAAGAGAACTAAAAATGAGAAAGCACGGAAAATACTACAGAATAGATTAAATATATTACCTGCTGAGTGTAAGCATAGAAGAAACATAAGCATTTAATTAAAGAATACTTCGAGGTTAAAAATTATGTAAAAACTGAAAAAAAAAGTCTTAAATCTCAGGGAATATGTCAATAATAACGAACATTTGAGAAGTATAGTGTCAACATACAAGATGTGACATTGATCACTATTATTTCCTCCCAGTTTCATTAATCGTGATATTCTCCATAAATGTCATTTGCAATTTAATCATCAAGTAAACATGCAAATGAACAGAAGTTCAAATATTCAATATTTATTATTACTAAAGAATAATCTAATATCAAGATACATATCGAGACTGTGGAGCATTTTCTATAGTTTCCTCACTTAAAGATTATATGTTACAAGATTCTCTTCTTACCTTACAACTGATTATCCCATTATCCCGATCTATGTCAATACTAAACTTTTCAGCTAGATCCGACTAAATATCAGTTTACAGAAGCTCTCTTCCCACTAATATTTTAGCATTATTATCTATTTCTTCTTACTGTAAGCACAGGACTAATCTCGTACTTCAAACTTTCAAATCTCTCTCACTCTCTCTGTCTGTTTGTCTTTCTTTCTTACTTACTTTCACTGTGACGTATATTTTTCAGTATTTAAATCTGCAGTCATCTTAAAGTATAATTAATGAATCTATAAGCTCAAAACTCCAACTGAAGATACATAAGCATAAGACAAAATCTTTATTAACTACCAAAAATATATATATAAGGTTGCTCTCACTCGAACTACTCTTAACTCTGTCAATCTTAGTTTATATTCTAATAATAACGTCTTATTGTACCAAATGATTCATTCTGATTCAAACACTTCTCAATAACATGATATTCGAAATTTGGTAATTTAATTAAGAATACCTTCAATACAAATGATTCATTAAGGTGATTCTATGCAATCTATAATTATATATCAGCTTGCCATTGTTCTGTATTTCGCTTTTTTGTTTTTAATACTATTTTTCTTATAAAACTTTATATTTAATCCAATACACTTTTTTTAATTTACTTAATCATAATTCGTTCTGGTTGAAACGAAAGTTATCATTTTATGTAATTCAAATTATAAAAAATGTCCTCTATGTTAGTGAAGATAAAATTGAAAATAATTTAATTTCGCTCTACTACACCACCCTTCAGCATAATTATGCTTCTGATTCCTCCTACTTCTATTCCAATCTCCTTTCTATCATCCATTCTACATATTATTCACTGCACTTCAATGTTGTGCACCCTGGTACAAAGAGGATGAACGAAACTAATAGTTAATGAGCAACACGAATCCTTATAATTTTAAGAGGAAGCGTTAAATTCATTAAAGGTATCGTATATCCAGAGTTAAGTTTCAAATATTTTGAACAGTTCTTTAGAGTTTGTATGATTTACTGAAGTGGAAGTTGCATGTTGTATGAAGTTTTCGACAACATGGTAGAGATGTGAAAGATTGAATCTTTCACATGACATATTAGTTAGGAAATCTTCCTGCTATATTTGTTATAGTATGACATATAGCATTAGGTAAATATTATCTTATTCATATTTATTTTGAACGATATTGTTTATAAATGAATAGAGAGCATTCTCGAGATTTATTGATACTTTTTCCCTCATGTAATGCTTATACAACTAATACTATTGTGTTTACAATATTAATAAATAGTTTGATATGTCAAAACAAGAAAATATATATATTATTTTTCTCCATATTTATTTTTATATAATTTGTATATTATATTAGGAGTTTTTAATATAAATTGTCCTCCGTGTACTAAGAAATGATTTTCATAATGCAAATTTAATTCAAAAAAGTTTTCAAGCATTTATTTCCTTAAAAAGTTAAGATTAATTATTTTTACTTGCTTATATTATAGAATAAATAATTTTATTTACAGCAATAAGTCTTTTTGCGTTTCAATGTGTTTCAGAATAATAAGTATTGAAACATCCACTATAGCAATGCTAAAAATTGTTCATTATTTAGCATACTTTTATTTTTAGCGAGAAATTTTGAACGTCGGTGAGAGAATAAAAAAAATGTATAATATTGTTAAGAAACATTTAGCTAGGAAAAACGTATTGACAGTAAAAAGATTTCTACACAGCCAAATATTTTACATGTTTTCTCAAATAAATATAATGATCTGTAAACTGATGTAAATTAATTGTTCATGTGGTAAAGTTGCAAATATTGAACAAAATACATTTTGAGTGAATTTTCTAATTCAATTTGTTTAGATGAAACAAAATACTAGAATGATTGAAATATAAAAGTTAGCTTTATTTAGGAAACAGGGAGAAAAAGTTACTGGTGTTGAAATAAAAAAAATATTTTAGCTTGGAAACTTTGAATCATAAGGAATTGAATTCAGTTAGAAATAAGATTACTTGTAGCGTAAGAATTCTACAGAAAGCTCGATAAAAAGTAAAATTGTAATAAATTTTATTACAAAGTCATGTTAACATTATTTCATAAAAACGTGGGGGGGGGGTGAATTCGAATGAAAAAAGTCTTTTGTATTTCGAAAGGAACATATTTCCCAATATTTTTCAACTCTATCTTGTTTTCGAGCGCCTTTTAGTTAGAAAGATTGCTTTTAAAATTATAGCGCTTCATTTGATTTCGCAGACTGTAGACAAATATGTGTATTTTTTTTTCCAAGAGACAGTCTGGAGTAGATTGAAAGTTCCATGAAAAAAGCTTTTTTGGACTTTAAGTTGACAATTCTTGCCATATAGCAATATAAAGGTTTTCTTCTTCAAAAAATAGTGTGGAGACCATATTGAAACTATCCAGTCTTACACTACATCAGTTGAAATTTATTCTACTGGCAAAAGATGTCAGCTTTTATTTTATTTCGTATATTATATTAAAGAGGAACGAAATTTTAGCAGTATATACTAGTTTTAATACTTTAACTTTCCTCTTTCACCATAATCACATTCCTCAAAAGATTATTTTTGAACAATAAAATAAGAGCATGATAATACTAACAAATCTTAATTTCCTTTAAGAAATGTAAAAAAAAATCAGAAAAGGGTTATTTTTCAATAAAATGTTTCAAATTCTGCAGAATTATTTTCAGCCTAATATTTAATAATTTTATTTATGACTACGAGATTTCAGCAAACAAGGGAAGAATATATTATACTTACTCAGAGAAAACTTCAATCAAATGACCATAGCTCACAAAGGGATAGAAACTTGAGGAGAGAACTTTAACTGATCTAGCAAGAAATTATCTCTTAAAAAGCATAAACGCACTTGTCGGTGGATAAAGTTCGACAAAAATGGAAGATGGCTTTACCCGTAGGGTAAAAGAGTAATGATAACAAAGATCAAACTGAGCTTTTCAGAATATTGATACAATACGTGCCTGAGAGCAAGATTACTCAAGCTGATAGAATAACGAGATTTCTGATTTAATGTCTCAGCTATTTCTGTATCTCAAAATTAAACGATTAACTAAAGTTTTACACATTAATTATACCATAATAACGAAAGAGACTCTGAAAGTGAAAGAATCAACAACGAGACTATTATTTTCAGCTTATATATTAAAACTTGTTAATTTAATAAATTCTTCCGAATGAGAGAATATTGTTGCAAATGGAAGTTTAACATAGCACATATATCACATCTAGTTTTATAACGTTTATACATTATTTTTCTTAATATGATTAAGCACATAAAGGGAAACTAAAGAATATGAATATGACTGTCCATTAATGTAACTGTAGTGGATAAGCACTGTATTATAAGTGAGTAATTATTTATTTATTTACTAATCAGAAGATTTCGTCAATTATATGGTTTAAGTAAAAAATATATCTTTAATTACAGAAAACTTAGATCTTTCTTATTACTAAGCTAAATTATAATACATTGAAAAAAACAAATTCTTGAAAAATTATATTAATAATCATAACTTTAATTTGTTCTCATATTTCTCAAATATGTCTTATTTTCCTTAGTGCATTGAAAATTTATTATTGGTATTGCAAATTAAAAGCCATGTAATACAAAGTTTATTTTTACATTAAACGGAAAGTTAGAAAAACATTTTAAGGTACAAACTCACTATATCACTCAATAAACATTTGAGATTTATTTTTCAAAAAGAAATAAAGATTAAAAATAATTACTTTATGAATGCTGCCAAACGGAATGCTTTTTTAATATTTTATAGATTACTTTGTAGCATTAAATCCAATATTTTACAAAATTATAAATTCTCAATGTAAATTGTATTGTATATACTTCATCAACTTCTCAAAAAATTATTTCCATTCAATTTCTTTTGGTAAAAGCCACTTCTAAATAATAACATTCATTCATCCGTTTTGGTAATCGAAATTTTTAGCAAAGTTGCAGGGTGTCCTAATTTATGATTTGGCATTTATTCAAAAGTTATTGAAAGTAAATTAATTCATTATATATTTGACATATTTAAATATTTTAAAATACAGAAATACTAGTAATTTATGTAAAAAAATCAAGTTCAGGTGAAATAATTTGTAAAAATATAAACACTGTGTGTGTTTCTTTGTATTGTACTAACTATAGAATCCAACTCCCAAATTATTCAGTTTATTTTGCAAAGAGTTTATTCAGTTTAGTTTGCAATGAATCTAAATTAATTTTGAAATTTGTATGAAAATACGAATGATTGAATTTACTTTTGATTGTGGCTTATGAGTGTTTAAAAATCTTTTGAAAATATTCTCTGAAGCAAAACGGAGGGGGGGGGGGGGGGGCTACTGAAATACTTAAAATATTTCAAAAAGTGAATAATTGTTTTAAATAAAATAACGATGTCATTATTAAATAGTTTAAAGGTAAAAATACCTATATGCAATATTTCTTTATGGTTGGATCGACAAATAAGTAACTACAAATTTCGTTCTAATAAAAGACAATTGACAAATGTAAAATTCCATGTTACATTTTTGTGATATGCAATATTAACAGGATCATTGTTAAATTATAAAAAAAAGGTATAACATGCTATAAGTGATAAAGATATCATTATAGAGAAGGCAACAGAGAAGAAATAAATAATTGGTAATGGGAGTGTGAGTGATTTAAATGTATAATTCAAATCTTTCTTAATCTGAAGACAACCAATTGATAATTATTTGAAATGGCTTCAGGTTACCGGAGTTCAACAATGTTGAATAAATGAAAAAAAGGTAAAATTTTTATTTATTGGGAAAAAAAATACTGAAGTTTTCTAAAATTTGTTCAGTACCTAAGAAAAAAACTATAAACAGACATAAACTAATTGTTATTTTTAATAGTAAGCAAAATTTAAGATTTGAAATAAA
>BMAW01018724.1:17431-34968 GCA_019974015.1 Nephila pilipes | reverse complement strand
CTAATTGTTATTTTTAATAGTAAGCAAAATTTAAGATTTGAAATAAAAATAAAACTCATTACCATGGAAATTAGGATCTATTCTCTGGCATATGCTTATTTGGTCTCTTCACTATTACTTTATTAGATATTTTGTAATATTTAACAAATTCAACTGTTTTAAGCAGCTATTTACTTTCATTAAATGTTTCAATATCTAATATATAAACTCCAACCTGAAATATATATTGGTGCAGACTTTAGTAAAAAGAGGAAATTATTTTAAAAAGCTTATTTATATATATATATATAAGTAGGAAATATGATTTTCAATGCAATTTTCATTCATATAGATTATTAAAGATATAAATAAAAACACAGACAGTTATTCTATATTCATACAGTCAATGTACAGAATAATAAAAACATATAATATGTTGTATATTGCAAGAATTGTAAATAAAATTGCATCCGAAAAATTACGTGATTAACTATTTTATTTACTTACATTTTATGTTAATATGTCGCACAGACCTTAAGCTAAGATAACATATATTTATATGTTGATTCTTAAAAAGGCTAAATTACAAAATTTCAAATTTCGAATTTAGGCATAAACCTGAATAGCGAAATTAAACTAGTTTTGTGGCATACAAACATTCACCTCTTTCCTCACATATCGTTGTATAAATTCATGAATTTTGCCATAAAATATCAGGCAAAATATATTTTATCAGGTAAAATACTCATTTTGATGTGGAAGTGTAATAGTTTCGGCAGGCATTATATTGACGGCCACACACATATATTTGAAAAAGGCTCTCTGACTACTGTGAGATGTAAATAGAGATTAATTTGACCCTTCTTAAACTGCTTGACACCTTCTCATCATGCCATGACACGTTACGCTCCACTTGCCCTTTATCATTTTGCCACGAGATGGCACGTTAGAACAACTCATTTCTATACCCTCAGTAATACAAATACATACAGTGCGAGTATAATGCATGCGCAACTGTGGTATTAGTATATATACCAGAACAACCATCGAAAGAACACGGAAGAACAGGAAACGGAGTTCTTGCATAACCAATTCGAATGTAGTGCTTCTCCGCAAACTATCGACCTTGATTCACCTCCTACATTTGTCTGTATTTTTTTCTATCCACCTGCCGGGTTTGTATTAGATGCGTAGAAGATATCTCGTACATTAGTAGATTCATATTTCTCGCTACGCAACCAATCATAGTTCGCTGTGATAGCTTTTTGAATGCTTTGGTATTGCTTGTACTGATGTCTACGGCGTCACTCGCTATTTGTTCTTTGTCACTATATTCTATTCTATTTCAGTGGCCTGTGGTTTTCCCGACCCCGAGGAGAGGGAGAAATAGTTGATTGGTGACCTTAAGCGGCGCAGCGTTGTTTCGAACCCTGGTCCAGTGGATCCGAAGGAAAGTTGACCAGTCACTTTTCTTGCCAACCAGACTGAAAAGACATCTTTCCTGGCTGGTGAAGTAAGGCCTTTTAATTTCTGATATTGTTGTTGACAAGAGCCGCTGCATACTCCCCCTCCAGTATCATCGGGATAATACGAAGTGATACATTGGTTTGTACAGAAGGTTATTTCTTTTTGATTTTGTCAATCATTACTACAATTGATATACATTCCCCTCCCTGTTGAGTTGAGTTTTGCTTGGGACAGTTTCTGTTTGAGTCATCGGTTGTCTCGTGTTGAGTAGCGGGTCTCATCGACACGTGCGTCAGAGCCGGAATATCACTAGTCGTGATTTGTGTGCGTTTGTCTTAGTTAGACGTACAGAGGCAAGTGTTTTGCGTCGGGGCATATGCAATCAGTAGGTACAGGCTATGCTGCCATCTAGTGTTTAAGTCCTGAGTCCCCACTTAAGCGGCCTGTGGTTTTCCCGACCCCGAGGAGGGGGAGAGAGATGATTGGTGACCTTGAGCAGCGCAGCGTTATTTCGAACCCTGGTCCAGTGGGTCCGAAGAAAAGTTGCCCGGTCACTTTTCTTTGCATGCTCTTACCAACCAGACTGAAATGTCATCTCTTCTGATGGGTTAAGTAAGGCCTTTTAACGTCTGATATTGTTGTTGACCAGAGGCGCTGCACTATCATGAAAACTTTAAGGAATACAACTTGTATCCCTTTCAGTTATCCATTAACTATCAATTTTTTTAAATATTTGAACTAACTTTGTTTTCGTTCTATTTAATGATATTCTCTTGTATCATCTACTGATCTAAATCAGTTGAAGTGTGATAAATGCTTACGAGTCTAATTCCCTATTTTCAACTTTTTGGGGCTGCTGTTGATCCTGGGTTTTAGTTAATGGACGACAACACTCGTCCACATGGGATTCAACTGAGAATTAATTACCTGGCAAAGTAAGGATAATCGCAGCATGGATTCGTCAGCCAGATCAACTGATCTTAACTATATAGACCATGTCAAGGATCTCTTAGGAGAGCAATTGCAGGCTGCTATCCCTCCCTGAGAAATATCCCGGAACTAAAAACTGCCTTCCTGTATGAATAGGATAAGATTACTATATGGACTCCTAAACTACCTTTTATCCATTATGTTGTCACGTTGTTCATCCTATCTAGCCGTGATTGAGGACGTTACCCTATATCAAATTCATTTTCAATACCATATCAAAACGGAGTTTTTCGTCATCTCTTCATTATGAGCTTTACTGATAATCATGTGCACATAAAATGACTTTTGGATCGTGCATCACTTTCTCTGTTATATATAAATGCATATTCATATCCAATGTCATTAAATTCTATCCTTTAGGTTTTCACAAATTTGATATAATGTTCAATTTTAAACAAGAGTGCTTACCGATAAACTCTATAAGCCAGATTACTGAATAAACAGTAATACAACATAATAACATAATGGAAATTTGTAAGGAACTTCTTTACTCTTAATATTTCTATTAATAGAGACGAATTTTTTAAAAAAATTAAGAATTGCAGTTAATTGCATTACTTATGGGGGAGTTTCATTACTTAATAGTTTCATTACTAAATGATACATGTAAGTTAATTATAAATAGAATATCATCATTTTTTTTAAAAAAATATTGATCGAATTTACAAATTGTATTACCATCTATATTCAGGATTAGATAAGTTAATAATGTTATTTGATGGATAAGCTCGTAAAAAATATAAACAAGATCGTAAAAATATAAATGTACAACTTACAATCAAACTGTTTATGAGGTGTTCATGATTTTTTAAAAGAATTGAAATACACTATTGCAATAACTGACAAATTAATCATAGTTTTTATGTGCAGCTAACTTACATGTAACAACAAGTTATTATTACAATGTTTTTAAACTACTATTGGAATTAAATATATTTAATGTATGAAACAAAGAGACATAAAATATTTAAAGCTATGAGCACACAAAAAATACTGCAGTTAAGAGGTGTTTTTTTTTTTACTATCGTAATTACAGATTTTAAAAATTAATTTTTTTTATCTGAAATCTTTATAAAAACCGTTAAATATTTTATTTAATTAAACTATAAAATTACTTCAAGTGCTTAAGAAAGCTATAGTACAAATTTTCCCACTCTAAATAGCAATTATGTCAAGCATTTACCTTTAACATTATAAACGTATTAATATCTCTTTTGTTAGCTTTAAAATCTTATTTTTTTTAAGATGAACTATTTTATTTTTGATTCAAATTCAATTTCTGATATCATTATTTCAATAGTAAACTTAGAGCTACTCAACACTACATTTATGTGTTCATATAACTTTAAATAATATTTTCAATATTAAAGTAATGTTTCAGTTCTGTTTAAAATTCATGATGATACATTTTCAGTAAGTAAAACGTCTGATAGATCTCAATATTGTATTTTCTCTATTGTAATTATCAATGTAAATTTACAATAGAGAAAAGAAAAGCTTGAATCTCAATATAAAAGTCAAAAACATTTACAATAAAATTTAATATAATGTCTATTTAAATATTCTGCTTCAGTATTGAAGTTAAACACTGTAATAAACATATCTCTCTATAATGCGTTGCAAAAAAAATTCTCAAAATAAAAAAATACATTACATTATTATAATTTAAATATCAATATTATAATTATATATTTAATTTGAATTCATTTACAACCATTGATTAAAAGAAGAGGAAAGTGAACATTTTTAATATTTTTAGCAGAATAATTTACTTTATTATTTCGTTAGATGAAACTTGGCATTCTTCATTTTTCAATTTTTTTGTCTTCAACTGTTAACTCAAAGATTTTCAAATATGAATTGCATGCATAATTCTAAGTACTAAAAAAGAAAAATGTAAAGTGTTTACTTGAAAAATTAATTAGAACTGTGAACTACATTAAATCATTATTACCCTCTCAAAAATCACACATTTTATATATATATATATATATAGTTGCGCAGCCTCAAATTTACTCATACGAGGGTTGACTGAAAAGTTCCCGACCAAACAAAAATACAATATTTTTTTCTTTAAATTTAATTCAATTTTTCCACATCGTCTAATTATCAAACAATAACTGCACGTCCAAAATGGCTGAAATTTTCGTGAGTACTTGTCGAAGATAAGCAACCACATTCCTTACTTTCTATTGAAGTGTGCTGCCCTCTTCAAGCTGATGTTGGAAACTTTTAGTTCAATCTCGTAATAATCTCCGAAGCCTTTCTAATGCTGTTAATTTCAAAATTTTCTGCTTCTTGGAAAATAGAGTTCAGTTGGAGAAGGCATTTTTATTTGCATATTTTCTCAAGATATGTACCGTTTCTTGTTTTAACTATGCTTTAGATGTATCGTAACAAAATGGAGCTGTTATTAATATAAAAAAATCAGTCAATAAATATTTAATCAATTTTATTGTCTTAGAATGATAAAATTCAAAATGATCTACTAATGTCGAGTGTTCACTTAATCGCTTTCTTAACCAAATATTTTAACTGAGAATTCTACTTAACAGCAAATAATAGGACTTGTATAAACAAAATTCGAATCCAATAGACTTCTGGTGACTGGGTCTAAATCAGATATATACATTAAGATCTCCAACTTATTCGTACCTGTATGTGCTCAATAATCTTGTTACTACCTCTATCCCCTCAGGTTTACCATCTTTCTCTTTCTATAGAATTTTTACTTAATTATACTGGCCATTTTACTTCCATTAACGTAATACTAGTCCTGTGGAATTTCTATTACAGTCATCTTATCTATGTTGTTTTATCTGTGTAAAGGCAAAAGGTGCATCTGAAGGAGCAAAAAATAATAAAAAAATTCTGCAGACTTATCTTTTTTTCTTTTTTTTTTAAAAAAAAAATATATTTTAAAACATTTTTAAAGACCGAAAAACTTGCAAAACAATCATTAAATAGGACTAAAAACCTTTTTAAGATTCTGATGGAAAATGTAATTCAGTAGAGACTTCCATTATTTTTTTACTCTTTCTATTGCACATTTTGCATTGAAATTGAAGAAATAGTAAAGATTTGAGAACTGTAAAATAAATTTCATTTTATTAATATTATATTCGCGAAATCAAAATAACCGGTAGACAGAATCCTTAAGCGTTATTTGTAACTACCTTTCTCACATTTACTTCTATTAAATATAAACTTGTGCATACAAAAACATAACATTTACTTCTTATAGACAGTTAGTTTATGTTCGCCTTTTACCATTCGGTTAAGAAATAATATAAATTAATTTCTTTATTTAATAAACACTGAAACCTTATAAATATTTAATATTATTCATTTTTATTTAAAAATGTAGTTTTTTACTGGTACCTCAATAAATCTATTTTGAATAATGTTTATTTATCTCAGAGAAGGAAAGAACCCAAAACTGTTTCTGCTTTCACGCTTCTAACATTTCAGTGCCCAAATCGAATTTCTGAAATCGGCGACTATCACATTTGTGACTTTCTAAACAAGTTCACAAATAGGCGAGCAGATTGAACCAGTGTCACTTAAAATCAGAGAAATTCAAATACTAAAACAAACTAAAAGCCATATCAGAATTGCATTAACAATCTCATTGAAGTGCTTCCATTATTTCTAACTTCTAGAACATTTCAATAAATATTCGCTTTGATACTTTACAGAAGATAGTCATGCTTAATTATTCGTCCATTATAAAGGAGGCTTCACACATGCATAAATTTCAAATTAACTATCTTTAACAATAATTAAAACTCAAAGACATTATTTTGTAAATTATGTATTATGTAATAAGAAGACTTATTTTGATCTTAAAATATGTACGATTATCTAATGTATATACGATTCTGTCTCAGTATACATATATATATATATATATATATATATATATATATAATACAGTGTGTGTGAAACTTGGTTTTCTCAAATACATCCAAACGTGATTAAATCATGTAGTCAGTCATGCAGTCATGGCAGACAATAAACACATAAATTTATCCTTTATTGACAATACGGTGGATCACAAGGAGATAGAGACTTTTGGCTACAGGTTGTTGAGATCTACATGCATCCAACGATGCCTCACCTCTCCAGATATATAAAGGGAAGTAGAGCTGTAGGACCCTAGAATGTAGTACTAAATTTTATATTACATAGGTCAGGTACACTAACCTTCAGCGCGAAGGCTCCTTAGATTCCTTTATGTAATTCAATCTTTTTTTTACCCGACAAGAGAACGTAAACTAAAAAACCCACGGCCATCATAAAAATGATTCAAAACTACACTCGATACTAAATAAATCTAATAAAAATCCTATAAAACGCATCAATTTAACCAAATTTTTGGTGACATATTATATATATATATATATAACTTATTTAAACATAGGCATGTAGAATTTAAAAAAGCTATATTTAAGAAGAAAACTGAAAAGAAAAAGTTTTAAAACTTCAATTGTAGCAGGAGTCTCAGATTCATAAACATTATAAAAGCATATAAAGAAAAAATCAAAGGGGGGGAGAGACATTCAAGCCAAAAAAAGACGTAAAGTAATTTGAAGTGCTGTTTCTGCTTAAGGACAGAAATTCGTGGAAAAATCAGTTTTAACAGATTCATTCATTTTATATGAATTAATTCAAAGAATATATAAAATAATAAGATAACTATTTATTTAAAATAATTAAATATACAGATTACATACATGGTAATAGAATTAAATAACGTCAAACGAATTACATAATATTAGAAAAGAAATAAGCAGTAAACATATTCCATAATGATACATCCCTTTACCACACCTCGAATTTAGTGCTGCGAATCAATATTTTAACAGGAAGTTAATTGTCAAAAATTGTCACGTTATAGGTATATTCAGGTTAATGCAGTAAGTATTCATGCAAAGTATACTTGTATTTATATTCAATTATTCTTTCACTCATCATCTATAAATAGGTTTTGAAAAAGTTTGCATTATAATTTTTATGAAGATAATGTCTCATAATTAATTTTTAATAAAGTATATAATACCAAGCTATCATTACATATAACATAATTAAAGTTAATGTTTCTGAAGATAGAAATATGTATGAAATCCACCGTGGATCTTTAATATTATTGAAATATTTGGTAACTTTTGGTGTTTTATGACGTTGTATTCAAATTATATACGCAGTTTTACATTACAGATAAACTTTTCCGTTATTTTTTTAATTATGACTGACTTGCCTTGTATCAGCCTATTATTAGTGTGCATATTATTGGGAATTTATTATCATTATTACTATTGCATTAAATTTTGTATAAATTCGAAATGGTACAAATCGAAATTTTTCTTACAAAAAAATATTTAATTTTTTTTTCAAGCAAACAGATTTTGCTTTCAGATTTGTTTTCTTTACTGAGATATATTTATTAGAGATCTGATGTCATTAAAGACCCATCGTGCGGTGGAGCTGATGCAGGTTAAAACTGATCGAGTCTCCATAGGTAGGTACCATTCCAGATGTTCTCATCACGTGACTGAGATTCAAAATCAAGAGGACCGTCACAAAGATCCCTCGTTGGGCTTTTTAATATGATATTAAAAGCAAATGCATCACATCTTTACGATTTGTAGTATAATGTTTGTCAGGTTTATTATTTTAGTTTTATTCTTTTCATTTTACAATAATTTTAAAAGAAATTAAATAATGCAAACTTTGCCAAGTACACCACCCAGTGTTAGACCATTGCCCGAATTAGCCAAATTTTGAGCCATGAGAATTTTGTGCCTTTTTTTCTAAGTTGAAATCTGAATTAAAAGGAACGAGATTTGAGTCCTGTAAGAGAGAAAATGGCCCGCGTCCTGAAAGAGCTGACAGAAGCCTTTCAGCACTGTACCGAATATTAAAAGATTCACATGGACATTGTAGGAGTAGTGGAGGGGTGTATATTGAAGGTGATAATAAGTGAATATGCTTGACATCAAAATAAAATGTTTTATAACGTTAATCTCGTTATTTAATAGCCACACCTCGTACATATGAGAATTTTTTAAGAAAAATAAAAAAATCTATTATCTTAATGATATGGTTCATCTAAATTGTAAGGAAGCCCTAGCTTACCAATCATATATAAGGAATTAAAATTGCTCTTTTCAATTTTTGAAATTAGTATTGTTAAGTGAAAACGATCCAGAGTTTGAAATATTACTTCTTACAAACCATTACGTAATTATATTTTTTCTAAAAAATATTTATTCATAACAAATTTTAAGACATTTCTTAAAACATTACTACTAATTGCTCAAAATGGCTTTTTATTCTTTTGTATCTAATGCAGCGTAACCCCAAAAAAATTATTAGAAGTATTATTTTATGTGTTTCGATTAATAGGTAAATTTTGGGTTTACTATACATTACAGAAAAATTGAATTTTGAAGTATTTTCTCAATCCTACTAAGAAGAACTGATCCGCAAAGAAAATCACGAATATAAATTTCTCTTTCTATTATTTCCAATTTTTATTGTAGAAAACCTTCACCATTTCTTTGAACATTTTTGCGTCTTATTTTTTCGTAGAGTTTCGTTTAAAATTCCAATGCTTATTTATAAACTTTGTTTAGATTATTTGCAATAATTTCTAAGCATAGAGAACTTACATTCATAATAATATGAGTCCTACTACTAACATTTAATAACTTGTTTGTGCTGTAATAAGATCTTTGCACATTAATAAAAATATACTGAACAGAAAATGCCCAGTACAATTTTTTATCTTTATGAAGTTTGGTACAAATAATGTGCATATGTATTAAAATCTTACCCAAAACATTATTTTTAAAAATATTCATAATTATTTGAATAGTTTATTTTTCTATCACCTTTTTATAATTTTTGTAATTTAACATTTTTAAAGCAATGTTTTTTTTTTTTGTTCATGCTTAAACATAAAGTAAAGAATATTACACATGGGTCTTCTGCCTAGCCTGATAGAGAATACGCAGTTTTATCCAGCCAGAATTTTGAGCAATTTAAAGTTTTTTCAATTTTTACATGAGTACTGCTCAAGTTTGCTTTCATGTACTTCTCAAACTTAAATGCATAGTATTTGCTCCTTTTGGTCAATCATCGTGGCCGCAGTACCCTAGCAGTCATGGTTTCGGATTCATGGCCGGCGGTTTTCGTTGAGTGGCTGGTGCGAGCTTTGGCCCCTAAAGACCCGCTGTGTAACCGGACTGATGTACATTAAATCTGTCGGGACCCAAAGTCCTCACGTTGGTGTTGTGTGGAAATTAGGAGAGGGGGGGGTTCCAGCTCAGGTGTTGTCCCCATCATTTGACCGAGGTTTAAAATTAAGAGATCCGTCGCTAATAGCTCTCGTGTAAATTCTATGCGGTGTTAATAAAAAACTAAACTTGGTCAATCGTCCCTTTTATATAAGTTACTTACATAAAAACAAATTAAGTAATATTTTGGTAATTTCCTTCTAGAAGTTATACCGTTATTAGATGTACAATGTTTAAACCTCAAGAGAACAGCTTGTTTTTCTCTCAACCTGAGACGGCTCGTGAGAAATGGCACCAGTGGTTATCTTCCATTTGCTGAAAAAACGATTTGCCTCACCAAGTATCGATATTTACATGATTTAACTGAATAAAAATCACTTCTTCCAGATAGTAGGTGCTAAGTGTTTGAGAAAATTCCTTTTCAAATAGGATTTCAAATAGGATAATATCGATATCGATTTTACAAAAAATCCTGATGAGATGGGGAAAATTGATGTCTTTTTCGAAATCAGCACAACAAATAACATTAAAACTATCGAAAACTTCAATTTTGCAGGCCTGTGTAATACAAGGGAATTTATGTCAGTTAACTAATGTAAGCAACAATTTTTTTCCGTAATTTGTATTATTTGTATTTATTATTTTATAATTTGTAATAAAATGTGCTTTCAACTAATGCATTTTGCGCACCTGAATGCATAGTACTAATTACAGTATTCATTTAGAATAAAGTATTAAATAATGTAGAAAAAAGTGTAAGAAAGGATTGAAATTGATGCACGAATTGATATATTTTAGTCGTTCTTAAAATCTTTACATACCTTTCAAGTGTTTTCTTCTTTATTTATTTAATTTGAAAAGTTACTCTTAAAATTCAATTTTTGGTTAACTTAAATTCTTAGCTTTATGTTAACTCAGATTAATATTATATATTTTCAAAAGACAGATTCAAAAAAATGATTCAAACCAAAGGTTTATGCATATGAAATTAAGGAGCATTATTTGAATGCTACTTTTTTGCAAAATATTTGAAAGCGAAAAAAAGTTTTAAATATTTATGTTTTAAATATTTATATAAAAGTCTTAAATATTTTATTCATCGAAGCGTTTCATTGGTTCATAACAAAACATCGGTGAAGGTTCACAAGTCATGATACTTTTATTTCACTTACTTGGGTGGAACGCATTGGAATTATTACATTAATTACAAAGTGGAAAGTGAATCTAAGATTCTTTTTGCATAGGCAAGAAATATAAAGAATAAAATATTCTTAAAAACTTAAACACTTAAATACTTTATTCTTTGAAAAGGTTGGTTTCTTACTAATAAACTTTTTATCAAACTTTGAGGCAATAATATAAAAAAGGAAAAATTCTACTCTAAAACAATCGGACAACTCCCTTTATTTTGACTTATTTACAAATTTCTCTTATTACATTTGCAATTGTAGATAATTAAACAATCAACTAATAGCGTGCTAACCAAAGCCAGTTTCCAGAATTCAAGATGACCCCTTTGAACTTATACGATCTCATTCACTGTACCTTCTCAACTAGTAAAATGGTTATTCATCGTACATCTGTACTCAAGTTATTTCCGAAATTCGCTGTAATCATTATCTAACAATTGAATGTTTAGTAATAACAAGCAGAAGCTTGCGACGTTCAATCATTATAAATATTGAGAATTTTTTTGAATATTGAAAAGCCCTCAAAGAGAGAGAAGATACAAAAGTGCGCCAACAAAAGCAGAATTTGTACATACTGTCTTTCTAAAAAACTCCAGAAGGATGAAGTACACATGCCATTACTGCAGGGGGGGGGATATTTGCATTGAACCCACTATTAACATCTGCCAAGCGTACAAAGGTTAATTTTCAACTCTTTTCTAATTCTTAAATTTCCTGATACTTAACTTAAATAACAATAATTTGTCCGAAACAAAGGAAATTAAAAAAAAAGCTTTTTTAGTTCATAATCTATGAGGAGAATAATTAATTATGGAGTAACACTGATTTAAGTTAAATTATCTAGAATCACAGAAAATCAAATGATTAAAGGAAAAATGGTTCTTATGTACATGTAAAATATAATGACGAACACAATTATTTTTTTTAAATGTACTTAAAACTATCATATAGGAAAATTAAAAAACAGAAAAGTTCAGCTGAAATTAAAAACAGGAAATGAATGAGGGAAAATAAGCCTAAGGAGACAATGTCTCGTATTTTCACTATTGAATTGTATAAGCAATATTCCTATTTTTGAATAAACTATATTATACTTCTTTAAAAAAGGAATTGATATTTTTGCAGCTTTGTACAAATAGGAATAATATCTATTTAATACAATATTATGTTCTTTATTAATAAATATTAATCTATATGCAAACACACACATCTTTAACAACATGGATCAAATACTTTAATCACTAAGTCAATCTCATTTAAAATTATCTTCTCAAAGCAAATAGTTAGAATGGTTAATAGATATCATATAACAGTGAAATTCATTCTGGCGATGTAACAAATATATGTGCCAGACATTATAAGACTTTAATAGTCAAAGGTCTCGCAGCATGGATGACCAATTACATACCAAACTGTACACAAAATTATATTTGATGTTAAGTGCCTTTAGCTCAGAGGTATTCTGGCACAAAATAATGACCAGTAAGCGAATAGCATACCAAACTAGCATTAGTACCACTACTAGGATTATGAAATTATGTAGGGCGGAATGTACCCATAAGAAGATTTGTCGAATAATATTTCTCTCTCTAAGGACTTTATTCATATGCTTAAAATTCTATCCGCTTAAGTATAATTCAGCTCACAATATTTAAAGCTCTAAAATATAGCTAGCATTATTATAAATTTCAACTGCATCATTTTTCCACACTTTCTACGTATTCTGATCATTTAAAATAAGCGAGTAAAAATACGAATTTTGTTTTATGATTAATTTAATATAATTGTAATGTTCCTAAAAATGTTGATTTATTCTGGAAATACAATAAAAACAAATATAGCGCTGTGCTTCAAACAAACTAATAATCCTTTTATCCTCAAATAGAAAAGGTTAAGTTTTAATTCTTCTGTCAGTGTTTTTTCAGATATTTGTAAATTGAACGGAAAAAATAAATAATTCAATGCAAAATATTGTTTTCAAGAATAAAGGGAAGCCATTAAACCTTATAACTTCATTCACAATATTTCTTTGACTTAGAGATAAACGAAGCAATGTTCAAGAAAGGATTTCAGATCAATTTCTAATATAAAGAGAAAGGTTGTGTCATTAAGCTCACAAGATTCACTTTTATTTTATTACATCATTTTTTACGATTTTATAGCATTTTATCAATTTTAAATTTACCAAACAAATCCAAGTTGTATTTTTAAAGTTTATACTAGTATATATACAAATGCATAAATGAACAAAGTCCTCTAGTAAAGAATAATTTTACGCTTTGGTATAAATAAAATATTGTCAGTATTTTATAAAAATATAACATTTTTTTTTTATCTTCAATCAAATAAATTCGACTTCAAATTGTTTTAACTAACCGATTAGGAAAAACAATTACAATACGTAATTTCAAGCTTATTGAAACGAATGATTATTTATTTCTTTTACTTTTTAATCAGCCTAAGATGTCAAATAAATGGGAAACTTGATATTCACAAATTAGTAACAAGTCCTTAACAAATACATAATTAAAGGTTAATGTACATTAAATATCCTATTAATATATTTAAATAAACAAATCAATATCATAAAGATGATTTACTATACTTCAGGTTAAGGAACATCAAAATAAATCATTATGATTAACAACTAGCCCAATCGTACATGAAATTTATTATGTTCAAAGTTCATATTTATATATAATTTACTAACATCTAAATAGGTACTATTTTCAAAGATAATGCTGCAATTTACATGCAAATTGTCTCTTTCATTAAGGGAAGTGGATAAAGGTAAATTGAAATAAATTATTGGTTTCATCCCACAGAAATTTCAATCTGTTCTGAAAGTTTTTATCGACGATTCTGAGCAACGTATTTGTCCCAAGGACAAAAAAGTATTTCCAAATGGATCATTAAAGAATCTCAAATAAAACATTAATCGAAGAAGAAATGAGGAAACGAATGTACAATCCTTTTTTTTAAATGCATAATTAACAAATGAAAATCTGAATTTCTTACATGAATCTGTTTCAAACAAGGAAAATCGCCTTAAATATTTTAAGTGATTTATTTTTAAGCACATTTCTATTTTAGAGAGACAAAAAAAATGTCTTTTATAAACAGCTCATTCAGATGCTAAAAAAAGCAAACATTGAATAGTTTAATAACATTTCTTTTTTTTTTCTTCTACTTTTAATTCTAGTAGTTTAAAAAAATGAAAGAGAATTCAAGTTACATGCAGAAAACTGCAATTTTGTTTAGCAGCATTTTGTTACATTAAAAGCAACATTATGATATGTAATTATCAAAACATAAGTAGTCTTTACGTCAGAATTGTAACTTAAAAGAAAGCAAAGAAAATCTTCAAACAGATTTCTTAATAGATTTTTTTTCAGACTATAATGAATTGTTTTATATAAAAAGCTTATAGCATTATGTAAGGACGCAACACATATTTTACTGAGAGGTAATTTTTTTCCCTTCCACTCTTATCAAAGCTAAGAGTAGAAAGACTTACGATATAAAATTAGTAATTAAAAATAATAGAAAAGCTTTAAAATTTATTTTATCATTCATATTAAAATGTGCTAACATGTATTTGTTTTGAGGATATTGCGTCAACAAAAATACGTGGGCTTAAAATAAAAGATGAATGATGCTAGATTCAGAAGATTGACATTATAATACATTCTGAAACTATTGTACTTACATTTAATTTGTCACATTTTCTCTTCATTATCTAATTCAATAGCCATCTTCAACAATAATTAAATAGGCAGTAAAACTTCGATTGAAGATACATACAAGCAAGACAACACACGTTATCAAAATTACAAAAGAACAGAAGATAAGGTATCTCTCTCCCTAATCCTTCTAAACTCGATCAATCACATTTTGTAATATAATAATAAAGTCTTAGCTTACCAAATAAATTGTTCTGATTTAAACACTTGTTAATAAAGGCTGATCCTTTTCTTAGTACTTTAAGTAGGATTCGCTTTAATACAAAATATTAATTATGATGCTTCAACCCAATTTACTTACTTCAGTCAGCCTGTCGTTGTCCTCTACCTCCCCTGTTTTCCCTTTCAGTTCTATATTATATTTATATTTCACTATTTCTAATTTAATTCACTATATTTCGAATTTCATCCAATTTACCTAATCACTTTTCATCTGGGAAGAAATTTTAATTTTATACAATTCACAAATTACCCAAAGGTCCGCGATGTTAATGAAGTGAAGATAATGAATAGCTCAAAGCCAGAAGTTCGCATAAGGTATATTAACAATGCTAAGATAAATTTAATTTCATATTTTATCCTATGCTTTTAATTTAATATTTGATTCAATAATAGATTTTTATGGCAAAATCGTCTGTTTTTATTCTTTCCATTGTTAACATTGGCAACATTGTTATACTTTGCAATGTTTTGCATGTGAAAATAAAATTGTATAAGAAAATGTGAATTCTTTCAACTTTAAGAAGTTTTTTGCTTTTCTCGGTATTTATTGCATCTGTCTGAGACTCTGAAGTATGCTTACCTTACGCTAATTAATATTCATTATGAATCATTCTACTTTTCTAGGACTTATCAGAAAAAAGAACGTTAACATATAATAAAATGAAATTAAAAACACCAATTTCAATTTTTAAAAATTATTATTTTTTATTTTCATGAATAGTCTTCTTTATCTCAAAATTTATTGATTAGAATACACGCTCGAGGATCATTTTTATTATTTCAAGAGGGCTCAGAATTACAGGAACACTTTACTTTAGGATAGTGTCAATTGATCGTGTGTGAGAGAGAAAGATCTAAATCTTAAATAATATAATACCTTGTTATAAATAAATTTTAATTTTAAGAAAATAAACAAAGTATGTTTTTCTGTAACATAATGTAATAACAGTGTTTACACTATAGTTTTTATATCTTATGACGACAAATTTTCTCAATGATATGCATTATAACATTTTAGGTATTACAACTTGTAATTTGCCACGACGTGATACATTAAACTGAATTTCTTGACGTTACATAATTTAGATATCTGAAATTGAAACTTAGAATGTTTTCATTAAATTTATATTTTGCAAGAATTGTTCTTATTCTGGTTTCGCGGGTATTATTTTTACAACAAAGTCAACAGACTCTAAACAAAGGCTCTATGAATTTGTTCATAATGTTTCATTCTCTTTTATATTCAATTGTTGCTTTATTACTTTTCTGTATCCTTTCACCGGAAGTAAATAGATTGCATCACTAGAAATAAATTGCTTTATTCAGCGTATGCAATAAATTTGCATAGTTTGTTGTTGTAGTTACTCTTTTCTTACTTAAAACATGTAACATCTATTTTCATAATTTTCTAAATAGTAAGCTCATGCATTAAAATTGGCTTCGAATTACTGTATAACATAAGATGCCGAATAAAATTGATTTTCATGTGAGTATATTTAATTAACTTGTGCATAAGCATGGATAAAACGCTCACATAAATCTAATTTTCACATTATTAAAATTTCATGAGCAATCACATCTGGAATTCAGAAACGTACTACTCTTCTCGATCTCCAACTGGTAGGTAAGGGTGAGAAATTATAGAAATTCCCTTTTGAGAAATAAAAATGCAAAATATAATTTCTAACATACATTTTAAAAATTTGTTTTCAGAGCAAATTGAATAATGATAATCCTTAATTAAACTTTGTAATGGTAGAACTTTTGGAAAATAAATACTTCATTTGTAAATTAAGTAATTTAAATTAAATTAGAAATAAAATCTCTGTTTATTTCAACGTTTGTTCAGTTACAAAAAACCGTTTTTTGTACATCTAAAGAAAGATAAAATATTTCAAATTCAGGTCGTAGAAAGAGCTTATAAGAAAAATATCCAAGGATAAGATCCTTTCATCCTTGCTAATGCATTTCATAAATATTAAAATTGTTTTGAATCACTTAATTTATGTTAAAAGTCGATTTTTGAAAACTAATGAATTTTTCATTTCCAAACAAGCAATATTTTTTTATTAATTTTTTTAGTTGAGAACTTTAAAATTGTTATAAGTATTAAACCCAAATAAATGAGCATTACAGAAGAGCTATATTACATTACGTAATGTAAGGACTGTATGAACCATTTAACTAAAACATTCTCATTACTTTGCTTGTTAGGAATTTAAACGAATAACAATACTTAAAACCCTATCCTCAGGAAACTTCGCAGATATACCTCTAGATTACTAGAATTTGAAATCTACAATAACAGTATAGGTCAGATTTTTAATCTGAAAATCTATGAAGCAAGATTTTTGGCTATAGGAATTAATTTTGGAATAACTCTTATTAATTGCTTGAAACGTTTATTTTAAATGTTTATACAACTTTCTGATGCGAATTCTATTTGATAGAATCCATCAAAACTAGTTTTAAAGATTCTATAATATAGATAAAATAAATTTATTAAAAGGTATTTACTTATAAAGAATAACCTAATTAAATTTAATTTTTAAATTTATATATTATGAAGAGCTTCAATTACCTTTTAGAAAGAGTTAATTCATATGTGTGTGTGTGTGTGTGTGTGTGTGTGTGTGTGTGTGTGT
>BMAW01018724.1:0-17031 GCA_019974015.1 Nephila pilipes | reverse complement strand
ACGCAAGTAAATAATTTGACTTCCTCATTCTCAAACCAAAATAGTAAATAAGCTTATATTCTTAAATTCAATCAATTCCCCTCCCCAGTTTAGAATCCAATAAATTCTTTAAATACATGTATAGCTCTAAAATGTTTTTAAAAAAATTGATATGTAGTTCAGTTCAGAAAGTTAATAAAAATTGAAACATATTAAGAGAAAAATATGTTAAAAAAATTTGTAGCCATTCATATTGGTTGCTTCGCCAATCTTTCATATTTAAGAAAACTAAAATTGAATTAGATAGAAGACACATTCTTTTTTAAGTATTTTAAAACACAGAATTATGACTAAAATTCAAGTGAAAATTAAATTTTTTCCGGCACTATTCTGTAGATAGATCATTTTATTAAATAGCAATTAGTCTTTAAATCTTGCTTTATACACCAGTAAAATAGAAAGCATTTGTTTGGTATTATTTATAAAAGCATTACAGCATCACTAATCAAAATTAAACTTATTTATATTCTATGTTTTATGTTATAAATATATATTGATATAACTTTTACCTCTTATTATTACAAATTGATACAATTAAAATCGAATAATTATTTATTCCAGATCAATATTAAGAGTCAATAAGTCTATTGAGATTATTTTAGTATGGTTATTCTGCAAGGGAGATATGATTAATTAAATATATTTGGGAAAGGTAGAGACTTAAAATTTTGAAAAACAAATTTTTTTAGTATTTAAATATTTCAAATTAAAATCTTTTAAATCTAAATTCTTTCTTTTGCAAATGTTGAAAGAAAAGAAATGCAAAAGTATTCTTGAAATGAAAGAGATTATTGAATACTGCATTTCGAAGAATATGAAAAAGACGAGAAAAAGATTTACTAAAATGAAAAATATCCGCAATAGTTTTTAAGCCTCTGTAACAGACTTCCCTTTTTTCTCATGAAAAAAATATTTTAAGAGCATGAAATCGAACTTTTTATTTATTCTAAACTGTATAAATTAAAATTCAGATTCCTTTTTTATTTTATTTCTAATTCATTCGTAGAAATTCAATGAAATTTCAAATGAAACATCCTGATAAAGATCTGACTGAATAGAGTCATTAAAGTTTCTGATTTGTCTACAAGAATAACTTTTTCAATCATACTATTCTACACAATGATATTTAAATTACAAAATATTTAACAAAACATTATAAATTATTACGTCTCGAGGAATCCTTTTAAACACAGAATAAAAAGTTCAGTTTTTTTTATTATGTAATTTATAATAATAAGAGAAATAAATTTTTAAAAAAATTTAGTTTCTGAAATTAAAATTGTAATTCTAATTTTAGAAATCTCTCAACTAGTGCTTGATAATCGAAAGATATTTGATAAAATTAAAATAATATGTGAAATGTATGAAGAACACTGAATGAATTATAAAATATCAGAATCTGTTGAATTATTTGTAGTTTCCTTTATCAAATTATGCACAGCTATTCTTGAAAATTCGCTTAAGAAAAATGAAGTAATAGCTAAAATATTAACGGATCTACTCAATGTGAATAAAATTAAGAATTAAAGGATTTGTTACTAATATACCGGTATTATAAGTCTATAAGAAAACTATTTTTAACAAAGAAACTAAATTTATTGCAAAGAAAATTTACTTACAAGTACTATTACAAAATGCAACTTCAGACAATTTGAAATATAATCGCTTTTTTAAGCCTGTCAAATTTTTCAAAAGTTATCTTTTAAGTATAAAGATCTATTATGTTTTTTAAAATAATGAGGATAAATTGTACGGTATATTAAATTTACATTGTAATATAGGGCCATGCTTGATATATTTAGCCTTATTCTTTTAATCTGGGTATATTCAATTATTATTCACTCTTAATCAAATTTTGAAACTAACTATTTTGATTACATTTTATTTATAATATATTCCAATAGGTCTACAATGCCTTCAATAGATATTGTAGCATATTTTTATATTGGCCGCGGTAGCCTAGTGGTCATACTAGAGGACTCGCGGTTGTAGTGGTTTTCATTGAGTAGTGCATTCGAGTACTGAGGCCACTAAAGACCCACCATGTAACGGAGCTGCTACACGTTAAATATGGTTGAAGTCCCAAATCCTTCCATTAGTGAGACATGGAAGCTTAGAGAAAAAGATATTCTAGCTCAGATGTCATCCTCGACACTTGACTGAGGCTCAAAATTAAGAGGACCGTCACCAATAACTCTCGTGTTGTTTCTCAGTGCGACATTAATGGAAAATAAAATCAAACAAAAGCATATTTTTTTAAATGTGAAATTTCTGTATTAATAACAGGTCATAAATAATATTAACTCTATTATTACTCAACAATAAGAGCACCTTTTTTAATATAACTCAAATTTATAAATTAAACAGAAACAACCAACTATAATCTACTTTGTCTGTGAAAAATAATGCTTAGCCTAGGGTTGACCAGCTGCATTGCCTTTGGAAGCCACATTTCAGAAAGTAATATTGTTCAGTTTTGTGAAATGGAAATTGCAAAATTTTTCCAGACTATACTTTATATTTCCCCAAAATGATACTATTTCGGAATTTTTCCCCAAGATAGGTGTTTTAAAGATAAAATGGTGGTAAAACTATTGAGCCTTGGAAACAGGTTACAGAACCAAAATATATTTAAGTCAAAGAGTTTTTTACTAAGTCTAATCTCAATTTTATGTACTTAATATTGTAAATCTTTTTCCATTTAATACATAAATTTATTAAAAATATTATTTGTCAATATACTTTAACTTATCTGCTTTAGGATTTGTGTGACTTGCCCTAACAAGTCATCAACCAAACATTCAGTAACTAATTGATACGATGGCAAATATTCTTAAAGCATCCACAAGCACATCTAACTTTTACGGATTTTCTTCTCAAAAGTGTTTGCTAGAATCAATACAATATTTTTGAGTATACTTCTGAGTAGCATTACTAAGTTTATTAACAAACAAGAAAGGAAATAAAATAATTACTTTCACTCACGCTAATCAGCTTTAAATTATTAATAAATTTGTGAAAAAGAAATGAAATAAATAAATTATTTTAGAACAATGAAAAAGATTAGGTAACTGCATTCCAAACATATATTTTATTTGCCTAAGAGCCTCACAATTCATCCGCGAGAAGTATGCGGTTCGCGAACCACATTGCGGCCACTCCTGGCAAAGTGACTTAATAATCTTTAGTGAAGAATATCATTTTCAAAGATCAGCTACAAAAGTAATTCTATGATATGTTATTCATTTAGAAACATCAGAAATCATTTTACGTACAGGTTCTGTTAATTACTACACAGATATTACAGTAATTCTTTTCTATAACTATGTATATTTTTATTCGTTGTATTTTTAATTTTAATGTGTGTTCATCATTAAATTCGAATAAGAACTTGAATAACATCTCAGAATTCCATTAGGTTATGAGCTATAATTAGTAACTGGAAATTTTATCATACACCAAATTTTTGTTTCACACGATAGAGGCTTTCCTGAAGAATACGAGTAAAAAATACATTGCATCTATGGAAAAATAAAAGATTGGTTCCTATCTTGAAAAATCAGTAAAAATAATAATATAAACTATGATTTTTCTTGTTAGGTTCTTAAAGATCTATAACAATGTTTTATTTCAAAAAGATTTAAATTTGAATTTTAATATCCAAAAAGGTCGTTTTCCTTTTCTGTTTTATTATAGGTGAATTACGTGACATTATGTAAGGTCTACCAAAAATTATTTCAGTTATAATTAATATAAAACAAAGATTTTAAAGCTGTAATTTATCATTTACTAACTTTTACGAAAATTAATAAATATATATATATCCCACCACTCGTTGGGCACTGTAGATAAGATAATAATAATAAACAATTAATCACTGGCTTGCTCGTTTTCATCGCTTTTTGTGTTAAGGGGAAATCATTTGTTTGAATAGTTTTTTCTGGGACTTGTTTTGACAGGACTGAAACCTTTTAGTCAGATTAAAACAAATGTTTCACTTTGAAACCAAACTCAAAAGGAACAAAGCAAAGTTTTTTTCCATATTAAAGTTGCAAAATACGGGGAATTCTCACAAATAGACATGGCATTACATTCCTCGTCTCCAATGATATAGTTATAAAAATATAATTAATGCCCAATAATTTCCTTCTCACAATTTGGATCAGTCGTGGTATATCTAATTAAGTCGCGTAAAACGAACATTAATTCTTTTTTCTAATTCGTGTTAAATCAAAATCGCGTAGTAACAGAATTGGGTGCAATTGTATTAGCATATATTACGGAATTGCTTCCTAAATTTAGACCTTATGCTTTAAAAATATGGATTGTACATTTGTAATGTGACATGGGCATCCAATTCTCAAACACAAATCATTAGAAGTATGTTGTTATTATTTAAATAATAATAATTTTCAGGAATAAAATATATTTGCTTGATTTTATCCCTTTCATTTTTATCAATAATACGAAGAAAGTATATTTGGACTATATTGCATAATTAACAAATTTCACAAGTACATTTAACGTGCAATAATTAAGGTATTTACAGATATTTCAATACGCATGTTTTCTCACACTTATGCTCAATTACATTTGGTTTATTACCTCGTGCAGAGTTGTTTCATTATTTTCATTGAAAGAAAATACTTTGTAATCAAGAAATCCTACCTCAAAGAATGCATGTGACCTCCAAAATATCTCAAGAGATTTGTAAAAGTTTGTATCAAATGAGTGCTTCCGTCTCTATGGAATATTCACATTTTCTACAAGTATTCGTATTTGTAACATTTCGCTGTCTCCTTCATTAATTATTTCCTCATTTCTAACTGCAAGTAGCGGTGATGTTGATTAATCTTTCACGAGGAGAAGTTTTTAAAGTTACATTTGCATTTACTTCTCCTGAAAATAAACAAACCTACTTAATAAGTATGGAGAAAATTATTTGGAAATTATCCTCAGTTATTTTAATCATCATTTTCCTAAATCAAATTGTTATTCAAATTAATTTATCATTATATATTTAATTAACTTTTACTAATTGGAAACATATATAATTGGATTAAAATATATATAATTGGAAATATATATAATTGTTCAGAAAAAAAATTTAATAAAAGAAACACAAACTCTTATTTATGTGAATTCCTTGTTGTACAAATTAAATAAATGGTACATTTCTGAAGAAATTTTTTCATAATGCTTGAGATAAGAATGACTCATATTAATTCATAATAAAATTAAATTAAAAAAGATTTTAAAGTCATAACATATTTTATATATCTTCATTTAAAATGCTTGAAAGACTGAATTACATGGAGCATACGTAGAATATATTTTTAGCTTTTAATCTAGAAAATGAATATTCATTTGGATGCTAACTTTTTAAATATTCTCAGATATGTATATGAAGAATATTTAATCTATTTCATTCCAGTAATGCAGCCCTTTAAGAATTTATAAAATCATTTTAATTTTGAAAATTATGAAGCAAATAAAGGTTTCAAATATAATTTAAACAAATGAAATGCGATGTTACAACTCATTTATAATAATCAGGTTTCAATAACTTTGAATAATGTAATAAAGTATTAAGATAACAGAAATATTTGATATAAATAAAGAAAATCGCCATTAATAAATTAAAATAGCCCTTCTCTAAAAACAAAAAGTAAGACAATTAAAATGATATTGATCCTCCGTTTTTTTGATACTATGTTTTTCATTGAAATGACCAAGTGGTTATGTTCAGTTTCAGAAATATTGTGCCATTTTTTATTATGACTACTTCCAGTTTCTGGGCAGATGAAAAATATTAATTATTAGGATAAGTTTTTCAAAATAATATACTCCAAAGGTGTTCCACGGGGTTCAAGTCTGAACTTCACCATGGCAAAAATTTATTATTTTTTTTAATTCTTTTTTAAGACCATTCCTGTGTGGATTTTGATCTTTGGTAATAAATATTGTCCTTCTGAAATATCCAGTTATCCTCCCATAATAAAATTTTCAAAAGATATCCGATGTTCCTATAGCATGATATTGTGCAGTGTCCATACATCCTGAAATTCGCTGTAAATATCATAATCCCTCATGACAAATACTACACACACACTAAATGCTCCCCAAACAATTACTTAACATCTTCACATTTTAATGAAATATCCTTTACATTCCTTCCACACATCAGGTCAACAGTGTATGTAGTCATTGGGACCGTCAAGGTTAATTTTTTTTTCATCACAAAAAATAATTTATTTCCACTCATCGTTACATTACATGACATTGTAATTCCCTTTCAGTCTTTCTTCTCGATCTTGTTTTAATACCCTTGATGTTTTCTTCATTTCCAGAAATTTAGTTCAAGTTTTTGATTTACGATTGTAACATGTGATATTTTTTGCTGAAACGTTTCTAAAATTTTATGACCTTATTTTAGTTGATAGTCTAAACACTTGCAAATCGTGCCGTTCAGTCAAATTAATATATACATCAATGTAAAATGGAAATACATTCAAAATCGATATTGTTATGTGAATTTAACTATATGTGGCTCGTATTAATGACACATATAATATTTTTCTCCTCTCATATTATCATTACAAACACTTATTTTGCAAATTATTGCATAAATTGTTTTGGAAGATTATAACATAAAATATTTCGGGAATTAAAATAAATCTTTATGCAAAGAAATACAATATTTATAAAAAACACTTTTCAGTCTTTGAACATGCATAGGGGAAATGGATTTGTGGAATCGAAGAGGTATATCTGTCTAGCTAGAAACAAAAAAAGCATATGAAAACGTTCTTCTTATTTATTCAGAAGTAAGTTTAGGTAAATAACTTCTTTTTCAATATATTGCTTAATTTCTTCAATGTGATTCTTTGTAATTTGTTTTAAATCAGAATAAAAATGTAAACATTAATTAAGTAGTAAAATCAGTATTGCTTCATGTTCCTTTAAGCAATTGTCATTTCAAAAATTTCCCTTATGAATATTGTTTTCTTTATGTAAAGAAATACAATATTCATAAAGGAAAGTTTTCAATATTTGAACATGCATATGAGAAACAGATTTGTGGAATCGAGTAGGTATATTTGTCTAGCTAGAAACAAAAAAAGCATATGACAACGTTCTTCTTATTTATTCAGAAGTTAGTTTAGATAAATAACTTCATCTTCAATATATTGCGTAATTTCTTCATGTGACTTTGCATTTTTGTTGTAAACCAGGATAAAAATATAAACTTTAATTGAGTAATAAAATCAGTATTGCTTCATGTCTTTTTGAGAAGCGGTCAATAGTTATTTCAGTGATATATTAGTCTCCTCGGAGTTCCGAATAAGTTATCCTTTCTTTAGCCCTTGAAAGCCATTATGAATTGAATATTTTCATATTGATCTCAGTCAAACTGAGATCAATATGAAAATATTCAAGGCTTATCAAGTATCTTAATCTATTATTTATTAATGGAATTCTTTCAAATGACTTCTTACTTTTGATTTAGAAATTTCAGGGTACTTATTAAATTGTGTCTGTCGTTTCGTGCAGTTGTTTCTGATCCGAGGAAATTAAGTCTTAAAATGAGTGTATCTCTTAAGTTTATGTATTTTTGCCTGCAATATAAGTTGTTTTCCATCGACACAAAATACTATATGATCCGATGGAATTTAACGACGTTCTTTAAATTTAAAAAAATTCCCTACGTCTAAATTTACTCAAGTACCGTATCAAAAAGTTTTAGAAAATTTAAAAAATATTTTAAGAGTCAGTTAAATATTGCTTTCTCATATAATATTCAAAATGTTTTTATTGACTCTTATCTAAGTTGATGTTTCTTGGATATAGTTTACAAAGGATTTTCAGTTCAATTTCATTTTCATAAATATCCTGTGACAGGCTGTAAGAGGACGATCAAATAATTTAATTCATATAGTTTTCAGAGACTTGTCGATTCCTTCTTCTTGACATTTATTTTATAAACATTTAATTCAGCTAAAAAAAATTTAATTTAATTCAGAAACATAAGTTCATCTGTAAGTTCTTAATGATTTTACTGACGTGCATTAAATACATAATTTCTTTCATCGACATTTATTTTAGAATTTTTTTTATGATATTTGTACTTCATAATTCTTGAACTGGTTCTTAACCCTTGTAAGCTGACTTTAAGCGTTTTGATGATAGCAGTACATACGTTTTTGGTAATTCATTATTTTAAGTAATTCATTTTGGTAATTCGTTATAATTCATTATTTATTAATTATTAATTATATTTTTTTTTTCAAATTTATGTAAGGAAACTCGGAAAAAGATCTGGACAACACTAGGGTAATAGTACGATAAGTCATGAAATTATATTATACATGATTTGCGACTTTATGAACAAATTTACATCATGATGAATAAAGAGAACCTTTACTTACTAATTTAAATTAGCTGAAGCAATATAACGTAAAGTGGTATGTAGTAAATGGAGTTAAGAGCCAATTCCGGTGGAATCCTCATCATTTCAGTGTAATTCAAAATTACAAAAAAAAAGACTTCAACAGCCCTCCTTTCACAATAGGTTCTCGAACATTATCCCTTTCAGCTAACTTTTTGTCTACTTTATTACGTTATCTGATTTGCGAATAAAAATCAGCGTTTATATAAATAGAAAAGCAGTAAATATGATCAGATATATGGGTTGAAGGAAACACATAGAGAGATCAGAGATATTTTGTGATTACCTATAAGACAAAGTGTATTAGTGATTAGTGCATTAGTGATCATCAGATATCAGTAAGTGATGATCTGAAAATTGATATATAACTCGTGCCGAGTTTACAATCATTTATTCGTGAGTCGAATCCGGTTTTGCTGTTAATGTAATAAGTAAATTCTCAATTATAATCTTTGGTTAGGCCGTGAATTAGAAACCATTACACATTCGTAAGGCAGTTTTAATTTGGGTAACCTTAAGTAGAGAATAATAATGCAAAAGCTTTCTCTCATATCTATTTATTTACTTAAGCTATGATTTTAGAGATTAATTAGGCCAAAGTTAATCATATAATAGGATAGAAGGAACTCCGATCATAGATGTGTATAGAACAGAATGAGTATGATAATCATGCAATGAGGGGACCATCATTATAATTTATTGGAGAAAGTAGAATAGAACAAACAGTTACATAACTGTACAAACCTGGAGGTTGACAAATGATGTCCCAGCATAGAAGTTGTTTTGTGCAGTTTTATATGATGTGAGGGTTGGGATTGTGTAGGTACCTGTATGCCTCGTGAGAGTGAAGTGCCTCCGTAATTATCATGTGCGTAAGTATCGAATTCATGTGAGTGAGTCAAATTTTGGTGAACTTCTTTTTTCAATGTGTCGCCTGGAGGGATGCAGGGAGGGATACAGAGAAAGAAAACACCTTTCCTCCCAAATCATCAGCTCACATTCCTCAACAATAAGTGTGCAATGACCCTCTACCTTTCTTTTAACACAAAATACAAAAGATCCAAAAGGGACCTTCTCTATTTAAAGCCACTGTTCTAATTTTGTTTTCTACAAATTTTGATGAAAGATACTTTGATCAGAATAAATAAAGTTATAAAACAAGCCTATATATTGCCGCAATCAATGCATGTCAAATGCCAAAAGTTAATTTCTCATGCTTGAGAGACTTATTGTGAATGAATACGAACAGTTTCAAATAATTCTAAGAAAAATTTCGTGGAAAATTTTGGAGGCATTTTGCAAAACATGTTTGACAATTTTTATCGAATAAGACAAAATTGAATGCATTGCATAGTTGTAATATCTAAGGAGACAATTGTATTTTATCATGAATTTTTTTTTTTTTTATTTTATAACTGTGAAGCAATTCAGATAAAGGTTATGAGATTATATGTTTCAACTATCTTGAGCTCTTTACATGTTTTTATATTAACTCTTTTTAATACATAAATTGAATTTTTGTTTTACCTGGAAATATAAATTTATGAAAAAAATTTAATTTCTTAATTTACTTTGATTCATCTTGAATATCATTGATCTTTAAATTATATTTTTTTTTATAATCTAGCATTAGAGTTCTTTGAATACCGGTACAAAATAAATTACATTATTTTTCATAGAGATAAATAGAGAATTACGTTCCTTTTTGTTTAAATTTTCAATTTTTCAAAATAGAAAACTTTGCAAACATTTTCCAGGAAAACTTAGTATCATTTTAAATGCAAAATTTTTGTGCGCAAATACAAATTAATCTTCTTACAGAAAAACGTTCCAGACGCACTTTAAACAGAAATAAGCAGACAAAACACTAGCTCAATTAGGAAAAAAGTCTTATTAGATTAATTTGAATGATAAAAATAAGTATTATTTTTTCAATGAAATTTTATATTATTTCCTTGTACAGAATCATTAGAAAAGTAAGTAAACTTTCCAAAACTAACTGAGAAAATTAGGAAAGATAAATATCTATTAAAACTTCTATTTGATTAAAGCGTTGGGAAATATACTATTGTCATTGTCTTTGATTACTCCAATAAAGTCCAACAATTTTTAAAAGTTTAGAGAAACACATTAAGTATTTAAATAATTATCGCATGATAATATTAGCATCAATAGCCTACTGTGTGTTCTTGGTAGCGAATTCACAACTGGAGTTGTTATCTACGTGTTACAGGTGCAAATCTTGATGCTTTTAAAGATTCACCATGTAGTGGGGCTGATGCACGTTAAATATTTCTAAACTCCACGTTTTCCCGAGACGTGGAATGGAAGTTTGAAGAAAGAAGTTCCAGCTCAGTTGTCTAACTCGGCACTTGAGAGTTTCCAAATTCCGATGTTCGTCACCAGTAGCCTTCGTGTTTCTTCTAAATAAGATAAAAAATCAAGAGTAATTAATTAAAAATTACATGATAATAAACTTTTAATAATGATAAACTTTGATAGTTTATTACATTAAAAAAATACGATTAAATAGTATTATTTTTAAACTTGTGAAACAACACAGCAACATCAATTGTTTATAAATAACTTCCTCGTCTCTCTCCAGATAAATGTGTATTTCTGATTTTTCATACTTTAAATATTTTTGATCGTGTATAAATAAGTTAAAATTAGAATATCACAGAAACATCATAACAGTAATCAAAGAAATCCATATCATAATAAACAAATTTTGAACTGTGTTCATATTAACTTGTTTGTCAAAAATTGTAGAAAATTCAGTGAAATTCACAGAAAGGCCTTAAATCCTCACAAAAATTATATACATTTGTTCTGTGTCAAATCCATATCCTTCGCCAGACATTTTCTTTTGAGAACAAAATTCCAGAAGTAATAGAATGAGTCTGCTCTTGCAAATGAGGAAATAACCCTAAACCTGATGTGTTGTTGACATAATGACATTCATATTTTGTCTCTCTACTTACATTATACGACATTTGTATCTGCTTTTAGTCAGCTATAATCCTAAGTTATTTTACATTTAATGTACTCTATGCAATGCAATAACTTGCTATAAGAGCAAAAAGTGTTTTGAATAGAATTATTAACTTTACACAAAGATACGTGGTATTATTCCATATTTTGAAATTTCAGAAGTTTGTTAGAAACAATGCGCATGAAAGTTTATTTCAGAAGAGCATGGTTAGTAACTTGCTTTTCTATAGGGTTACAAAGTGCTAAAATGAAACTTTTCTATGAATAATAAGGTGGAAATTATTTAAACAAACATTTGTATGAGTTGATTAAATTTAGCTTTTCAAAGAGACTAAAATCGCAATTTAGGAATTCAGCTATTAGTATTGTTACTGAATTTCATTAAGTGGTACCCAAATATATTTATTTCATGTACATGAAATCTTAGCTAAAAACGAAACATTTTTGACAGTAAATCTTTGTTATTTTCCTTTGTTAAATTATTGCTGCCTTAATTTTCTTTTCAATTAGTCCTACTGATGCTGAAAATTGGTATGATTACTTTAAATTTATTTCACATAATATTGCCAATTATAAATGAAGTAATTTTCTTAGTAATAAATTTAAATTTTTCAGACCTTCTTGTTCTATTATACTAATGATACTAAATGTAATACAGTTAATAAAAGTGTAAATCTTTAAAATTTGGTAGAATAATACACATTGAAAAGCAATTTTTGTAATAGTTTATATATGTAATAAAAATAAATTTATGAACAGTAATTTAAAATAAGCTATAAATTTCAAGAGCATTTTTACAAATAAATTATTAGCAAATCGTTAATAATTCCAAAGGAGTTCTATTAGGCAGAACAATCCCTGCTCTCTGATCTAATTAATTCAGTTATTTCTTAATTATTCTAAACTGAAATATTTTCACTTAGATGTTATATAGAATTTTCTCTGATATCATCTTTATTTCGAACTCTTTGTTCACTTTTTTTATGATCAGAAAATAGTTTCTGTTACTATAAATAGTAAACACTTTCAAAAATATCATTATTATGACATTTCTAAAATAATTGATTATTAAAGTTGCCTTTCGAACGCTTTTGTCAGTATTTAATGAAGTAAAATAAATGCTTTCGGAAAAGTAATTATGTTAGTGCCACTTTCTCAGTTAAAATTATACTGAGAAATACAATTAAGTTTTGACAATTATAAAATTCTATTAGTCGACTCAATTTGTTGTTTTTTAAATTTATCAGTAGACGGTCAAATTAATTTAGCGAAGGAAATTTTGGAAATGTCTTAACTTCATTTTAATAATAAGAATTTCTAAAATCCTTACATATTTTGTAAAATGATATTTAAAGATCAATTTTACTCAGTTGTTGTAAAATAATTCATGTATGCTAATCAAATAAACCTTCAATGTACTAAATATAAGTATATTTACTCTTTTACTCAACAATTTAAATTTTGCAATTATATCAAAATAATTACTAACTATGCAGAACTATGCATTCCGAATCATTTCCACTTACTCAGTTTACACTGACTTAAAATTCAAAGGTTAATCTAATAAGCATTGCCTTACATAAATTAAAATATTAAATATTACTTTAAAATCTAGAAGAATATTTTGATATTTATTTTTGAATGATTGAAGTAAGTATCATTTTTTCTTTCTTAAAAAAGTGTTCTTAATAATTTAACGTTATTTATGAATTTTGTACTTAAATATTTTAAAACATAAAAACGCATCCCAAAAGATGTTTTGAAATTATTGGTTTTGAATTAATTTTATAATTTGCTAAATAATAAATGTATCATAATTGTTGTTTAATACTCATTGAAGGGAATTTATTATGAAAAAAAAAACATGAACAAACTATTTTCTTTAAGATTCTGATCAGAAACATATTCGAATATTTTATAAAAATAATGAAAGAGTCGTACAGAAAATTATTTATTTGTTTTATCTATGTTAATAAACATTATAAATTAAAATTTCGTTGCATATTTGAATAACTCCAATTTAAGAAACTAAAAACTTTAACACTGGAACTGTCCATAACGTTCAGCAAACAATTATAATAAGAGTTGATACATTTTATAAATAAATTACTTACAAAATCTAATTGTCAATATATATTTGTTCCGAAGAAAAATGAATTAGAAGCCATAAGACATATACAAAAATGTTTACTCAGGTTGGTAGTTAAAGCAGAAAAACTATCAAAAAAAATCAAACCCTTCCAATCAATGTACACCAATATTTTTGAAAAAAGTCATTTACATTACTGAAAGTAAAGTTTTTGCATGTTCTCGGTTACAAACATTAAGCATTTTTTTTTTTTTTTTTGATTTCAAAAAGCAATTTCTTGCTATATCTGATTTATAAAAAAGGATTTACTTTTCTTTTCTTTTTTTTTTTTTTTTTTCGTTTGTATAGGAATAGGAAAGAATATTTGCATTCAGAATATATATTAAAACGAAAATTAAAAAAACTTGAATCACTGAATATTTTTATTGCTATATAACATATTTAATTGCAAAATAAGATGTTGTGGTATGAGTTGAACAGCGAAGATTTTCATTTCGTAATTGGTTATGTTTTTCTTCATTGTACGATTCATATACTGGACGAATAACCTGTTGAATATAAGCTCAAATGAATTAACAATATCCTACTAGTCCTTCCTTTCAAAAAATACTCAATACTCTAAGTTTTCTGTTATGAGTTATTCAATATACTTTATTCTATGAAATGTAACCAGAAATTTGTATAATTACAATACCAGAAAATTAAGGTAATTGAATTTTTATTTTAAATAATCAAGAAACACTCATATTTAACTTATTTGCATCACACCTAAGTTTTATTTATGATTTATAATAATTTTAGATTACTGAAGTTTAGAAGTTCCATATAAACAATGATTTCTGTAATATATTCACAACTTACTATTCACATTAATACGGTTGATGTTGTAGTCATGAGCTACTTAAAAATTCCATCCTTTGTTCATAAAGAAAAGGCTGCAAAATGCCATTCATTTCTATATTGTGCTCTGTTCGAATTTCTAATTTTGTTACAGCTGTAACTAATTCAGCATTTTTTTCATTTCTGATTAAACAATAAACTTGAAATATTAGAGGTAAATTAATTCCTCCGACTTGTAATATTTAAGACACAATTGGAATGTGTAAATACACTATCTAAATCTCATGTTCATCTAAGTTAAAGAACTTATCGATAGTTTTAAAAAAATGGCTCATATGCCATGAGGCAACTTTCCAATATTTTTTTCTAGATAATTTATGAATGAATGAGGTGTAATGTTTAAATGTTTAATATAATCTTATTGCCTCGACAGTTTTACAAACAAAACCTGTTTTATTGGACAGCTGGAAAATATTCATTAATGCATGTAATGTGATATTATTTTATGTATTAATTCTTATGTATAAAAGAAAACAACCTTAACAAATCAGTACTATCCACAATTTTTATTCAGGAAGAGGCAATTTTTTAAAACATATTTAATATCAATACGTATCAATATTTCATATCATTTATCTGTAATTTTTTGTCTCAATTATTACAAAATGGAAATGAGTCATTAAAATATTAAAAATAAATATTTTTAAATTCCTTGATATCTTTGGAGAAATTTAAAAATAAATTTGAGAATTGTTATAAATTTTCATAGAAGTAATTGAAATGCAGCATGTAATAATACAAAAGTTATGCATGCAATTAATTATTTTAGGTGTATAAAAGTCGTTCCTTAATATGTTTAAAATTTATCGTGTATAAAGTTTAGATTTTGTACCATTAGTTCTGGAGTAATTGTAGGTTTTAAAAAAGAAAGACTAATTTTTAGTTACTTTAAATGTATATAAAAAGCAAAAAATTGAGTGGATGACTTAATATTTCAGAAATTTTTAATAAAATTTATTTACATCTAGTTTGTTATTTTATTTCGCTATTGAATATTTTACATAAATATTACTGGATATTTTCAGAACTTTTTATGTATATAAATTTAGTTAAAATTAATTTTACAATCAATTATATCAAAATAAATTCTTAGATTCGAGAGTGAAAATACATTTAAAGCATTAGATTTCAAATACCTTTAAAATATTTAAATTTTAAGAACCTATATCAATTTCATTGCATCCATATACATTTAACAAAATTAAGACATATTTAATAACAATGAAGCTTTTTCAAATTATAAATTACCATAAAATAATATATTTTAAGATATTATGGTCAAATTCTTACAATTTTCCATTCACATAACGCGAAAAAGAAATAACGCTGTTGACGTTAACATAGGTTAACATATATTTCTATGTCCCTATATAAATAAATGGTATGGGAAAACACCAAATGATATTTATTCCATGACATTTAGTGATATGGTGCAAATATAACTCACGTTCAATGTGATACTTATATTTTTATTACAGCGAAATTATAGCGTGAAAACTATTATAACACTAAGTGATATTTTCTCAATGTCGTTTAGAGATATTATTGCAGTATTTGGAGAAATAGTGGCTCAAGCAAAAATTACGATTATTCTTTAGCTGTATGAACTAGTAAAGCTCACATATTGACCAAATAATTCATTGCATTCTTTGCATTTTTCACGTAATTTAGTAACAGATTGTTCATTCACCACCTTTTATTCCTATTTCACCCCATGAAATATCATATTCCCTCTAATGTAAATTATCTTCTAATATCTAGACATGTTATTGAGACTGGGAATTTGAAATTATCGTACATTCAAGAAGGAAAGTATGGGTGTGTAGCTTATTGTTATTGTTTATATAAGTGTTTCAAGAATTAGGATTTTACCCTGAACAGCAAAGGGAATGAAAAGAAACTATTTTTCTGCTTCGTGTTTAGAATAGTTTATCATTCTGACTTTTCTAGTTATTTCAACTGCACTCAGAACTGGGAAATAACTGAAAGTTTGTTGGTAAATTTTAGTACAAGACATCTGACTGCGAAACATTTGTAAAGACCAGAAGAGAATATCATCGATAAAGTTTGCATGGATTTTTTTTTTACATTTACATAATAATTTCATTAATCTCTCAAAAAAGGAGCTTAATTTATAGAAGTATAAATTACAAAAATTGAGTGTTTGGCTTTAATAATTTTGGGACTCTTGATTCCTAAATCACTGTTAAAATTATATAAACATTGTATTCTTAGGTGAAATAGATTATGCTTAAAAAATCAAAAATATTACATACGTATAAATGATTTTTTTTTTTAATATTTTGAAGCAGTCGTGAATATTTTTTTGGGATAAAATTTTTTTAAGCAAATCATTTGGTTTCTCTTTATATACAGAGACAGTTGAGAGGAATGAATCATTAAATAGGTTGGAGGAAAATTTCTGCTTGAAATATGCCGGATATTCACTGATTCAGCAGGAAATGAAACTTATGAAAAATAGGAGTATTGAAAAAACGCATTAATAGATTTGAAAGAATTTGAAATTTCTGCTCATGGATCAGAAACAGGGACTAACAAA
>BMAW01018720.1:195147-213307 GCA_019974015.1 Nephila pilipes | reverse complement strand
ATTGAATATTGATGTGCGTATATTATAATCTCAATTAGTATTTATATTCACTAATTATTGTATAATTGTGCTTATAAAAACACACCATGACCCATTAAACACGAGTAAAGAAATATATTATATATCGCGAAATTGAGAGATGGCAAAATATAGAAAAAAAATGTTTCTAATAATAATGCTACAAAATATTTAAAACACATTGTATGAAATCTATTGTTTAAGTTTTTTGTATTGAACACTGGACATTGTCTTCGATTTAGAAGTAAAGGTTTGTGATGATCACAGTGCTATTGGTTTCATAAAAAAAAATACAATAGAAGATGTGTGTTATTATATAAAATAATATTTCATCTAACATTTCAATGCTTAAATATAAAAGATATTTCGTTTTCGCGTAGACAGTTTCAAAAAAGTGAAAAAGTATCTATTTTTTTAATACTAAGTATATACTTTTGTAAGTGTTACTAATAACAAAGAATATAATTTTATTTTGTTTTATATAAATATATATTCTAATTCCAGTGTGAGTTTATTTTACTAAAAAAATTCTCTAACAATTAATTTTATTATATTTATTCATATTAATTGCTAAAATCTGTTTTCTGTAATTGTTAGATTTTTTTGACTAAAAGGATGAAAGTATATAATCCCTTTATTCTTGAATATACAGGGTGTCCAGCCTTAATGGGACCTAATATTAACACCCTGAACCGTTTGTTTAGATATGGATCAATTTGAAAAATGTTTTAAAAAAAGGTAAAGATTTGTTTTACCTGCTTTTTGGAACCAAAAAACACATTTACAAAAAATTACAAAATACTTTTTATACGGTCCCCAGGTCCGTCACTATAAGCGAGGCAGATGTACCACAAAAAAAGTAAACACAAAAAAAGTTTCATTTTATTACATAAGAATTAATTGATATGAACTGAAAATCACATTTTATCCATTTTTCTCGGCTATTTCTTAAGCAGCTTAGAGGGCCGTTCCAAAGTGAAATTAATTGGAACTTTAGTAGGAAACTTTCTCTGCACGTCAATCTTATGTAAATCGTTTTTTAAATTCTAAAAGTACATACAAGAAAATTATGCAATATTTAAGAACTTAAAAAATAAAATTGCCCTAGTATAGAAAGATAGACAAAATAAAATATTTTGACATAGAAAACATTTCAAAAGCAGTTCCAAAATATAGATCATTTACAAGTGTGGTACTGGATCATGATGAAATCTGTTGTGTGGTCGTTTGCAATTTACAGACGTATTCCTAATATTACGAATTCTGTGAACGAAGAACGGATAAATGAAGAATACTGCGAAATGGTTCTGTTGTATGGGCAGTGTAATCGAAATAAGAGAGAGATGGCAAGATCTATACATTAAATTTCCAGTCGAAGACATCCAGCTTATTGTACACCGTCTCGTGCTGTTCAAAGCTTGAATAAAACTGGGAGCTGTCATAGACATATTCCCTTGTCTCGTGCATACCTTCAAGTTTGTGATACCCGCTGAGGTTGTTCTAGGATATACTGGCTCATCCTGAAAGTAGTGTCCGGATATTAGAAGGTTGTATTTTATATAATGCACAGTATCCTTATCGTCCAGTCCTTGGCGCAGGAACTAATGCCCGAGCATCAGGAGCGTCACGTTTTGATTTTTGGCAATTTCATGTTAAACACCTGGATGAAAATCCAGATTTTTTGAATGAAGTTTTGTAGTCGATGAACTAATTCTTGAGGCAAGGCACTACATCACATGCACCATTATCCCTCGAAAACCCATTAATGCATTACGACCGAATCGCCACCAAGTGCTTTTGGTCGGTGAATGTGTGGTGCGGAACAGAAGAGCACCTGAATTGGCTCAATGTATTTCGATGAACCTTTAACAGAATACACGGAAATTTTATCTGACCGTTAGCCAATTTTTTAGAAGATGAAGTTTCCTTTACGTGGATTTATCACGTATGTGGTACGAGCATGATGTTGCACTACATAAATCTGCTCAACCATGTGGCCATTTTGGTGCAGACATTTGACAGTCGAATAATCGGCTACGGTGGTTATCAACAGGAGGGTCCCGCGATCACCCGACCGTCCCCTCTGAATTTCTATCTCGTCTTCCTAAAAAAAGCAAAGTGTACGAATGCGGAATCCACGAGTAAATCTGATTAATTAATCGAATCAGCATGGCATGTAGGTCTGTACAACTATGTTGCAGAATCTGCTAACCTATTTCTGACGGACGGTACTGCCTTTCTGCGGAAGGCAGTTATTTCATTACGTAGTTAATCGATCATTCTGTTATAATAAAGCCCCTGATTCATGATTAGCCTATCATTCCATTATGCTATAATTTAACGGCAAACTTGCATTCTCTTTTTGCTGCTATTTGTTAAAACAAGCTATAATCTTTTTCGGTACAATTTGTTTTTCTTTAATTCTAACTTTTATCGTTTTGCCATACAGCACTACATACAAATTGTCAATCTATGTTGTTTACTACATTTAATATTACTATGATGTTTTTCTTTTTGCTCTTTCTGTAGATAGTGAATTACTTGTTTCAAACCAATTATATAAGTACGACTTCTTTCATCAATTCTTGTGATAAGCTTTAACCGGTAAACATAACTCAGTCAGTTTTTATTGTAATAAAATGAAACTGTGTTTACTTTGTTTTTGTGCTATTCATCTTTCCTAAATACGCGATAGGACATGGGGACTGTATGCACTTTTTTCTAATTATTTTGTAAATGTGTTTTGGTTCGAAAAGCACGTAAAAAATTTTTACTTTTTTTAAAAACATTTTTTTCAAATTGAAGTATATCTAAACTGAACGGAATTAGCTATTGGGTCACATAAAAGGCTGACACCCTGTACATATATATATTGATAGGAATACTTTTTAACTCATTACATACGCATAATATTTTCTCTAAAATTAACTGTGATAAATTTTAAAATTAAATTTTTTAATAAAAATTTAATTTGAATTAAATTTAATTGAATGTTTAACTTTTTTCTTTGAATGTATATGAACGCTTAAATATTTAACAATGGGTCAGTTTTTGAGTTTGATATTTCTCTTAGTTTTATTTTAAAACAGTATGTAAGGATGGTTAGTCTAAATCTAGTACTTATTTTTATGTATTATTACTTTGTGTCTACTTTTGATTTGAATTATTAAGAAGGTTCGAGACTTTATTGAAAAATTGAATTCATCAAATAAAAAAGATGATCTTAGACCTTTAATTTCTTTACCAGATGAACTCATGAAATATTTCACTTCTGAAGTGAAGTGAAAGTACACTTCTGTTTTAGAGAAAGAGAGTTATATAACTTAAAATTTTAGATAAAAATAATATTTGGAGAATTAAAACTAAGTACGTTGTCGAAGGTATAAATTAAAATCTGTCAATCGTATTATTCGAAGTGAAATCTCTTTGATATAGTTTCAGGCAATGGTTGTTGTTAAATGCCTTTTACAAGAAATATAATTCCAAATACCAATTTCCATTCCACTCATTCTGACACTAAAGTTAAATTTGTAATTCTCTTCTGCTCTTTTAATGCTTGCGTAAATGATTTAGTGATGAATATGGGCTCCTTGGAGGAAGCAGAATTATGAACTGTACTATCATAATCAATTTGTATCTAGTTATCTTTTAACATTAAATAAGAAAAAATGCTTCGATTCATTTCTAAACCTATTTATAATCTATTATTTAATGTGTTGTCAAAACAGTTGCTTTAATTAATACAAGCTATTTGATGTTGTATTTGTACTTGAGTAGTTGAATAGAAGAAAATAAATTTTATTTTGTAAAATGAAAAATAAATCGCTACAAATATCCACCAAAGTAAAAGTGTAATTTAAAAAAATCACTTTAAAGTTCATAGAAAAATATTTCATATCAAGCATGGATGCGTATTTGTTAATATTTAGCTTTAGGCACTTAATAAATGTTCGTTATAAGTTAGTAATATAAGGAGTTTTCTTACTTTTGACAAAATAATAATTCATATACATACCACCAAGTTTTAAAGTATTATCATAATCCGAGATGTGTGATATCCAAAATTCTAAGATCTCATTTTTGGTAACCATGGTATAGCATCATTTCGAAATTTAACACAAATAACTTTTAGGTACTTTTTCCATTTTACTAAAATAAGTCAAACAAAAATTTGTTTCATTTATAGCTAAAAATAAAAATAACTTACTTTGGTATTCTTGTTCTTAACCGTTATGTGTAACTTTCTTCATTTCATCATGTCATGAAAATAGCTGTAATTTCCAGGAATAGTGTCCGGAGTATTTTTCTCGGATGACCTATATTTTCCCTGAAAATCATTCAAAATTATTCGAATATTGCCACTCAGTTATGCTTAATTTTTAAACTGGCTAATTTCAGAAATTTGAAAATTACACAATTGATGTGCTACATTACCTGAAATAGATAAATTTTTTTAACTGATTTTTTACTAAAATATTGAATTTCAGATGCATGAGGAGCAATATCAAGTTGGAAATAATTATATACATTTAATTAAAATGTAGTTTGTAAATTACGTTTTTCTCATGCCCCGATTTTGTTGATCATTCATCTTTCCAAATTGCAAGAATAATATGAAGAGAAAGAGCCATAGATATATTGTGGTATAAATCATTGTTACATTTGTAGAAAGATTGCCCTCTATAACAATAAATAACAATTTTCCATTCGTCAGCATGCTGATAGTAGGGGCCATTTATATTTTGCTTTTAGATAGATAAACTATTTCTTATTTATCTTGGAAAGGAAACTTTGTGAATTTATTGAACATAAAATCACAGAAATTTTACTGGGCTCAAAAAATGGATGAAGGGAGGAAACTATGAAGTTGACTATATTAAATATATTATTTTGTAATACATTGACGAGAAAAATCATTTAAGTTACAATGAGAATATCACTCTTATATTCCCGTGTTTAGAAACTATATTAATTGTAGAAAAATAATTCATTATCACTGTGAATGCAAATCTCACTACAAAGAATTTTTTAATTAATTAGTTATTTAACATGCGGCAATAGATGATTCCCATAATCTTGAGCCTTATATAACTTTTAATCATAATGTTTATACTAAGTACATAATATAAACGTATATCACACACAAAATGTTTTAAACTTTTTTTATAAAATATGGGAATTCAACTTTTTTTAAGACTAAAGGTGTTTCTCTTAAAGAACAATTGTTAGGGATTTGTATTTGTCCTTTCGATAATACTTTCTAATTACATTGAGTTTAATATAATATAGTTAAACTTCAAGAAGGTAAAATATGCTTCAACAAACATTTTTCATAAGAATGTATGGACTGAAATAATGTTCTAAATCACAATCTGAAGAAACACATTTTGAAGGATAATTAATTAGCAAACCTACACCATTTTACAAGCACTTTTTTGTAGTAATACATAAAATATATATTTAAAATATTAAAGATTAATTTACCAATAATAATTCATGATTTTTAGCGTCAAGGGGGGGGTGACCAGATAATTTTCATTCACATAGAGTCACAGCGAATATTTTAATCATGCAATACCTCCATAGACACCCAAAGAATAAATTACATTTGTTAAAGAAAAAAACTTGATTAAGGTTTCTTTGTAATCAAGAGAGGCCAAACCACTCAAGAAGGGCTTAGAGCTTCAAGAACTGTCTTTTCGTCACCATTTCCATATATTTGAAAGAGTGCAAGATGTTATTAATGCAATATACTATGTAATACTAATGTAATACCAATTAATGCAATATACTATGTATATGATATGGGTATTACATAGTATATTGCACTGATGATTTGAAAGACAAATGTTTAAGTACAATATCTTTCCAATCAAATAATACAAAAGTCATTAATTTGAAGATATTTGTTTTCCAAAAGAAACTTAATCTTACAAGACAAGAATTAATAAATAACAATAGAAATCAGTGAGTCAACAGGATGTTGAACATTTTTGACAATTGTAGGATTTCATTTTGATAAAAGAATTGTTTAAATATCGTAACCAATGGAAAACACCTTAAGAGTACTAAAGATTGCTAAATAACTTAATTAAATAGCTTAATGTTTTCTACCTATATAACTAAACAAGCCTACGCTAAAAAAATGCCTACAAACTTACAAAATATTTAAAAAACTATTAATAAAATAAAATTTTATGTACATGAATAGCATGAACAAAAACAATGGAACGTGAGAAATGACAAAATCCCAATGTAACCAGTGCCGTCCTTTTTAAATTAATTCTATTCCATAAAATTTATTTACCGAATATAAATTTATGGCAATGTTTTTGTTTGTAATTGATACAGAAAAATTTAGTATCTATCTCATTTAAACATACACTCTGACATGTTTTTTTTTTCTCTAGTTTATTTAAACGTCTATTGATCTATCGATATCTTGTAATTTTATTATAGTTGAAATATATATCAACCACATAAATCTCGAGCAAATTGCTCAAAAGATCTGAAAATCATTCGGGTGGTAATAAAATAAATTTACGATGGAGAATATAAAAAATAACTAGAAACCTAGAATCAATATCTTTGACATGCCCTTTATTGATCTTATTAGTTTAAATAGTTAGATCTATTTATTCCCCTTTAACTTCTTATCGATAATGCACATACAGATTTAATTTATGGAAGATAAAATAGAATCTTATCTTCTCACCAGAAAATTACTTACTCCCTTCCCTCTATAAATCCTTTTGAATGTTCATTATTCGACAGACAGCATTATTCTGTGTCTTGTTTTCTTATCCTTTGTAAAGAATTACGAATTCTGTTACATTTTTTCGGGATAAAGAAGATAAAATATGAATTGAATCTATTTTAGAATGACTGATTTTTAATTTTTGTTGATTAAGTTGTATACATAAATGGAAATATGCTGACAAAAACAATTAAATATTGAGTATTTAAATGATTGTCTTGGAAACTTAAAGAGCTAAATATGTAATGTAAACTCATGATTAATGTCTAAGAATTGACGAAAGTACAAACATGAAAACACCTATCACCCACTATAAATAACCTTACTTCAAATATAACTGTTGATTATTTGTATGGACATGAAATGAAACAAGAATTATATTTACAGAAAGTCCCGGAACTCTAAGAACAAACTTGGTGGGGAGTTAAAGAGCAACGATAAAAATCTATATTCACGTAGAAAAATATGATCCAAATTTGATTGGTGAGGCCGTAAACGACCAATTAAGGTCGATACGAGTTGGTTTCTCATTGCTGAGTGGGGTAAACAGGAATTGTTTCCCAAAAACTAATTTGACCAATATTCACTTCGTATACGACCTAGATAAAATAAGATATATTCTATGCTATACAATGATATCAAGAAGGATTTTCAAAGATGTGCCGATCAAATCATTAAATGCTAATTAGAGTGCATTTAAGAAGGTCCACCTATTTCCTGCATCGGTATACTTCATAGTATCAATACAGGAAATAAGTGGCTCAATTAAGGAGCTCTTTTAGATTCTGTGAACCGGTTCCTGCCTTCGAACACTTAACGCTACTACAGGCTCATCTAGAACTGTACCGAATTCAGCTTAGTGAGACCATTGTATCTTTTTTTCTATTATTATAGTCAGAAGAACAACCAAGACATGCAACATTTCCATAGTGTTCAAAGACGGCCGAAATGTAATTCCTAGTATATGCCGCAATTTCAATAGGTTAAACGCATTAAAAATTTGAGATAAATAACACTTACACCACATATATGATTTTGTTAAGGTACCATATGGTAAAATAATTTTTTCTCAGCTGTATTTGACTCACGCTTATAACCAGATACCAAATATCAATATGATACTGAAGAGAAACAGCTGTTACAACACACATAAAAATATTTCGTAGGTCATTTGGTCTTAAGAATTCAGGTCATACATTTCACTGCTTTATGGACGAAGTATAATGTAGGTAATTTGTTTATTTATTTGCACGATATTCTTGTTGTTTCTAAAAATTTTTCTATAAATTTACAAAAAAATTCAGATATATTTTTCATTGATGTGACTAATACTAAACAGTTTGAAACTTTCAAAAATATAAATTTGGACACACGGATTTACTCATTATTGGACACTTGGTTTTACTAAGGATAGTATACCTGACTGCTTCGGAATAAGTAAAGAGGATGTCTCAATTTTTATTCCTGAAACTATATGCGAGAAACTGTATGAAATGTTTTCACCATTTCCTTGCTCAAGCAACATAGAAACATACTTCACTATATAATCTAGTCAGAACCAACAAAAAATGGAAACTTAATAAATTTAAGTATTAAATAATTCTAAAAGTATGATAGCTAACATTGCATTATTAATTCACTCGAAAAAGGATGAGAACTTCTCTATCTTGACCAATGCATCAGATGTAGCCATTCCTGTAGTTTTGTACCAAAATAGTAATAACGGGCAACCATTATCATTTTTCTCGTAAGTTTGTACTTACAGAAAAACATTATAATGTCTATGATCGATAGTTACCTGTAGCATATAACGTTGTTTTAGATTTCCGTAATTTCTTAGAAAGCAGACATTTCACATTTTATTGTGATTGCAATCTACTTAATTTAACCTTTTATCGAAACAAACAAATGTTCTCACCATGAAATTATACTTTTAGAATTTTCAGTCCAATCTTGTACAGATATCCGATTTCGGGTAATTCCAATGTCGTAGCTGAACCTTCCTCTCCTATATCTGAGGTTAACTTACCTATCAAAATAGAGTACGAGTCTTTGGATCGGAAGAATTGTTCAGGATTAAATTTCCAAGCAATTAAGCTCTCAGAGGAATCAAACTGATGTATAGCATATCAACCGGCCCTATACGACTTTTTGTTAGAAAAAAATTTAAGAAACAGTTTGGGATAGCATCCTTAGTCAATGTCTTGACCTTCCTTACTTAATAAAGATTGCATCCGCTTATGTAAGGAATGTTAGAAGAGTAAAATATTAGGACATTCGAAGTTCACAGTTGTATAGTATTCTTTCATATCCACCGGAATCCATCCCTTCCCTAATATAGTTCAGTCATCACCACAGTCTGATGATTTCACATACTGCCTACGTGTATTGATGAAAAACATTCTAGATGACCAAATGTTTTTTCGAAGCATGATTAAAGAGTAGAAACATGCCCCTCAACTTTGTCTCAAAGAATGGATTTCCAGGTTCGGCCTTCCAAAGATAGTCACTAAAGACCGAGTTTGTAATTTACATGGGTACTAGATAGAGATTTCAAAATTTTTATTTCAGCAAATAGGTAATTTACAAATTGGGCACATAATGTAAAATAGCCGAAATATAAACATAGAAATTCAGAATACAAATAGTCTTCAGGACAAAAAATTGTCCGGGTGGAAATCTGCGAATTTAAATGTCCAAACACAATAGAAGATTAAACACGGACGAATCCAAGGCAGCGCGAAAAAAGTTCTTCGACGGAGCACAGGACACACAAAGGAACACAAGGAAATCCGGAACATCGGCAGGCAGAAGCAAAGAGGAGGACGGCCAAGAAGACGAGCAGAGACCACAAGGCACGGGACTCCAGAAGGAGAGCTTCAAAGCGCCGAAAGAGAGGACCGCTTCTCGGAGATTACAGAGGGCGAGAGAGGCGAAGCTCTAGGGCTCCACAAACTACGTGATACCAACAGGCATTGATTGAGATGGTGGAAAGGGTTCACTATCAGCTGAAAAACTCTACTAAATGTCGTTAAACAATAGACAAATATTGCTGTCATAGTCCTGTAGGACATCCATTTCTGAGTGGAAGGAGATTTAGCAGATTTCTCTGCTGAATTGTTGTAAAGCAAGCCCTTGTGATTTTTTCGGGAGTTTTTTCCCCTCTACGAAGGCAGGTGCAACATCTCCAGGATATATTCAACTCATAAAGAATTGCATGTAGGGCTTACAACCAGTTTCAGCTTTAGCTGAATCAATAGTTTTTGAATATAATTACTTAGCCACTGCAAGACATATTTTGTCCACAGTAATATAGTCCGTACAACACTGCCACAGCATCTATAAGGTATTGAATCTATCAAATAAAGTTTTCACATTGGATATCTGCAGAAGGCAGCAGATACTTCAGAAGGAAAGGATTCCTATTAAAGGATAAGTTGCATTATGTCCTTGAAACCAACATTCAGAATCACTTTAGGTGTAAGACATGGTCAAAACGTATTGGTTGGTACACACTAGCTCTTTAGCTCCTGTCATTACTGACTTTTGGTTTCTGCGAGAAATTCTAAGATGTCTTGCAAAAACTAGCCGGCATTTGTGGAGAAGCAGACATTTGAGTGTGGACGAACAGGTATAAGGAAGTTAATTCATGTTATTCTGATAAAACGTTTAAATAACAACTTAAATCTTAGCTTTCACCTTCTGACGCAGATTCTTATTTCGTTTTTTTAGCTTTCTGATCATCAGTTCTTAATTCGGTTAAATTTAAATTCTTTTATATATTATTTTGTTAATAAATTATTACTGTAGTTGAGTTTCAGGCTTGATAATTTCAACCATCTGATAAAATCACTGTAGTAACAAAATTTTATATGCATAATGACCCATTATCACTTGAGGTCGCCTACATTTCCAACCATGGTTTCTAAAAGAATTATGATTCTTAATGATGTTCTCTATCTTCCTTCTAAGAGTGTACAGTGAATTTCGGTACGAACTAAATATTGTCACACAAATAGTGTCTAAACATATAATATATATTAGGATCGCTAACCATTAACCAATATATTTGAAATTAAAAAAATAATATATGTAACAATACATCACACAATGGCAAATGTAAACTTTAAAACGACTTTTCATTCTATTTCTAGTTTTTGATATGAAATAATATTTAAAGCGACAAAGAAGTTGCACAATTATGTATTTATCATTCCAAATGTCAAATTCAATTCCAAATTCAAAGGTAAAAGAAGCTGTTAATTTTAACAAATACGCTAATATAGTGGTTATTTTTTTAAATATTTCATGTGACTGTAACTACAACTCACGTGAATATAATAAAAATAATATGTGACTTTAACTAATCGATGTTTCTCTTCATTAACCTTGGGGACTTTTAATTAAGATTGACTTCTTTTGCTAAACAACCTTTGCCCAACCAAAAATGAAACGTGAATATGCAGATAGGAAGCAGGTAGAAATGAAGTGAAGTGGGAGAGTTAGGAAATATATAAACTCCGACTGAAAGTCGCGATAGAGCAGCTGAAGGAGAAGTTATAGTGAAGCTGAGGGAGAAGATATAGAGAGGCTGAAGGAGAAGGGGAAAGAGAGGTGGAAATAGGTGATTATATTAAAGATTGATGCAAGAGGTTTAGTTACTACTGTTTTCAACAGTTGATCCAGAGTCTGAGTTGCAGTCGAGGAAGGATTAGTGGTAAGAGTCTGTTAAATTACTATTGGTGGGTTGAATTTGGTTAATAGAAATCTTCCCCAGGAGAGCATATATAGTTGTTGTTATAGTAAATAGAAGTTAATAAATTCCGTAAATATTGTTCTAGTGTCTCTTTGCTTGACTTATTGAGTCTTAGTGTTTAATAATTGAATCTATTTATGGCACAAGAGGCTGCCCGGGTCGGGCGGGCGTCACAAATCCTCATAGGTTGTTTTGTGTGAAATAAGTATTTTATCAATAAGAACACGCGAAACAAAAGATCTGTTTTGCTAAAATAACTTTAATCTAACCATCTGTGAAAAATAGGGTTATTTAAAATATAATAAAAAATTTTCTACATTATACTTCTGTAAAAATGTATTTAATATGCTATTACACATTCGCGACTTTTTCTCAATTTTTAATATTAAGGAACGGAGTTGAAACTAAAAATTATTTCATGAAGAAAAATATCTCACATATAAAGGAAAGTGCTCATGATCCCATAACATATGTGCTTATTTATCATATTGGGCTCATAACATTGAAAATACTGTCTCATTGTGTAGTTTCTCACTTATATATGTTTCTTAAAGATACATTAAGACTTTCAGTTCTGGACAAACAATGCAGAAAGTAATTTATGTAGAGGAAAATGTATAATTTTTTTTTACAAATTTATAAATTTGTACAAAAAAAAATTAGTATACATTGAATATTTTGTATTTTTTACATTAGTGAAATCATATTAAAATACAAATATCACACATTTTGTGTTTGACAAGGGATAATTAATTAAATAGCTTTCTTCAACATTAAACTAAAACAATATTTTCCACTAATTTAGAATCCAGAACATTTTTACAATTATGCAAAATATAATATATTTAGTAACATAAAAAAGAAGCTAAAATATGTATTTTTGTTTATAAAGTCTGGATAAAAACCTCTAAATGAAGACCAGCAAATTTGTAATTGTTATGATACACATTTAAAATTCAACTATAATCCGTGATCATAAAGCAATAAATGAACCAAAGAATGAAAAACACACATTAATGATGCACATATATGTATCTAAAAAAGGAGAAAAAATCATATAAATTTCGAAACTGTTAGAAAATGCTTTCATGACAATATGCACGCAACATTATATCGGCAAATTTGCATGTGTATATGAAAAATTTGTGTCAAAGATACACTCTTTAATAAAACCTTTAAATCGCATGAATAAAACAGAAATTTTAAAAAAATATAAGAACCTATACAAAATAACAGAAAAAATTCTAATGTAATTGGGTAAAATTGCTGTTGTTTCGTAAAAAAATTGTATGCAAATACTGTTCCTGAGAAAAAAACACATTGATCATTTATAAGCAGAATTTAATATCTTTAATTTTTATAGTTACATAATTTTTATTTACAGCACAGAAATAATAAGTTTTGTTGTATTTGTAAGCCATACATTTGAATGTTAAGTTGGGTAAATGTACCAAAATAAGAAATCTTTATCATTTAGTCATAGAATGCTTGGTTCAGGAAATAAAAAAAAATATAGAAAAACCCATTCTCCTATCAGCCGTTACAGAATAATCAAACTATGAATCATTCATGTGAATAAAACTTTTACTGAGAGTTATCTGCTTTCAGAGTTCAGGATACTTTTAACATACTAAATAACTTTTCTTGCAGCTAGAAGTATTTGTAAAAAATATTGTCACATGCGATAAACTCACTTCTTCAAAGTATTTTTTATCGATGTATAAGAACTCCTAAACCGGATATGCTTCTTTAAAAAAAAAACTTCTTGTAGAAACCATTACTAGCTTTAATATTTTTCTTGCTTTACTTCGTGACCTATCCACATTTAAAATTTATACAATGTTATAGAAACTAGGATCAGGGGCATTATTTAGTGGAGGTCAAAATTGATACTGAATTTTTTGACGCATAAAGTTTGATTTTCCTTCGTATACAAGAAAAACTTACTGAATTATTTAATAATGTTTAAATAATATTTCACTACTGTTTCAAAAATACGTAGTACATTTCAAGGATTATAAAGATTATTAAAAGGAAAATAACAGTTTTTGATTATGACACCTAAGAATTGCTGAAAATATATAAGAATTGCTGAAAATATATAAGAATTGCTGAAAATATATAAGAATTGCTGAAAATATATAAGAATTGCTAAAAATATTCACATATAAGGAACAAAAGCAAACGGAAGAAATAAAATTCTGTGTTTTTAATTCCATATTTCATTTTGAGCTTGTATGCTTAAATATAGAACTTAATTTCTGACATGTCATTATTATTTGTGGATATGTTTTAATATTAGCAAATAATTTTCATAAAAATATTTAATAATGTATAAAGCAAAGTTTATAATCCAATTATCTTAATGATTTCTAATGGCAGATTTCTTATGGAACTTATGCAACATTACGTGTTTAGATTGCATTATTATTGTAATTATATGAAATCATCGCATTTATGTTAGGAGGTTATCGAGTTATGTTCAATCATTTCTTATAAGAAAATTAAGATATTTTTTATTCCTCAAATATTTGATAATTTATGAAAGCTTGTGTCAAATCATCATTCTATGTCAATTTATGTTACTGTGAACACACATCAAGAAAAACATTGGAGTAATTAATTCATGTTAAGTAAAATTCTAAGGATAGGAAAAACTATTGATTTATTTGAGTATATCTGAATTAATCTATATAAGTGAAGTGATTTTCATGCAATTAAATTAAATGCTAACGTTAGAAGTTAGCCTTTGAATTGCATTAAAAGTTAAGTAGTTATTTAAAGCATTTTCTTACAATTCAAACAATAATCCTCTTCTTATTAAGCATTCTGAATTTCTTCAAAAACTAATTAATAGAAACTCTTTAATAGAAAAAAATTATTTTATAGCATTTAAATTTTTTATAAGTATTTTAGCAACTCTGTAATATGATCTTGATTTTTCTTTAAAATTTGCAATACATTACTTATGTGTCACTTAAACATCAATAGATAATTACCAAAAAATTCGCTTTTGTTATAAAATTAAATTAAATTATTCCGTTTCAATTAAAATTAGTTTTAATAAATTAATTTCATGAATATAAATCAAATAAAGCATGAAATGATCTTAGTAGATTTAATTGTCATACGGAGTTATACATGTTTAGAGGTACTAAAGAAGTGAAAATGTTACTACATATATTCAGGAGCTGACATTCTATAAAAAACTTTAAACACAGATGGATTGAATTCCACTGCTGAAAATGAACCCTAAAAAAACATAATTATGTAAATTTCAATATTGTGAATAAAATTTCAGTGATTGTAAGAGCAATCACATAAATTCATCTTGAAATAAACGTGTATTTAAAGAATTATTCGTCAGGGGATTTTGAGATATGGTGGCATACAATTTTACATTATCCAATGATATTAAGAATACTGAGGTTGTCCATAAAATCTACTTATGTTAAAATGAAAGCAGATTTCTAACAATGCATCTTGTATTATTATTATTTAGAACGTTAAATAGGAATATTTTATTTGTCTTGCAATTAACTCATATATTATGATAGTAGAAGGATTCGTTGGCATTTCGTTGAAAGTAATTCAATTCTAGAATGTGGTCAAAACGTTACAAGTTTCCTATAAATACATTACATAAAGAAAAATATAAAATTTGGTATGCAGGTTTCTTATTCTTATATTGAAAATTATTTCAAAGTGATCCCTCAAGTAATAATCACTTCCAGTAACAAGTTTCTATGAAAAGTTATAGCGATTACTTTTATATGAATTAAGGTTCTTACTAATTTGTTTCATTTTATCAGCATAGTCCTTGAAGACTCTGCTTGAAAACTGTTTAAGTAAATGAGTAAAACATAAAGGAGAGGTGGGGGCAACTGAGCATGTTAATTGGAAAGATCACATTGAGCAATAAGCAACAATTTGAAACATAATAAAACGGCTGATATGAACAGCAATAGTTGCTGCAGGGCATTCATCAGAGAAATGAAAAGTTTCTCTTGGTATAGGTGCATACATCTGTCACACCTATGCAGGATTTGTTACTCTAACAACACCACTGTGCAACATATTACGAGTTGAAGTTATAATTTGTGATACATTTTACAATTTCACAAAGTTGGCTGAAGCTAGATTACATTTACCTATCCATGACTTAAATCACTTATTTTTAGAATTAGCTTTTAAATCATCATGATTCAGGAGGCTATGATAAATTGTGTCATGCATTACTATATGTTTTCCAGTTGACTAGTATCATGTTGTATTGGATCTTGAGAAAGATAACAATCACATCCAAATAAGAAGCACGAATAAGATGTGTCTGGGCTCAGAATTAGTCTTATTTCTTAACTACATCTCTATTTCCCGAAACGCGATATTAAACTGTGTGTTTTTTTACGTTAAGTGTATCTATAGCAAGTAGAACTAATGAATACATTTTCTCAGTTCAATAAAAGTTTGAAGCATTCTTGGGATGTCCTGTTATCCCTCAAGTTGAGTCACACTCTTACCTTTTTCTATCATGGTAATAATTTATCAAGATATGGCTAAAACTCCTCTATCTTTTTACTATAATGTTTGAACTCTATTTCAATGCCTCTAAATATAAAATTTTAATCAATATCTGTATCGTATCTAAACACTATTTAGGCTAATACGGTAAAGATGCATTTTTTAAACTGTAGCTGTACACGACATCCTGGATAGACAGATTGTGGTATCACATACCATCGAAGATTCTAAATAACTGTTGAATAATGCCTATTAAAGTATCACAAATTCAGATTGTAATTATATCTTATCCCTTACTTATATATAATACAAGCATGCATCAGAATTACTGGAGGAAATGTGCTCACTAAACCGGTGATCTTGAAAAAAGTGCAAATCATCAATGTATTTTACGTGTTTTTAATTTCTGTAATGATTTGTGCTTTTTTTAAAACACTTTTTTCCTTTAGACAGATAGCATGATGAAAACTGTAGCATAGATATATTTATCTTTTAAACATAAATATTTCAAGTTAATGTGTAAATTTGAAATGCATGTGGTACCAACTTATGAGTTATTTGAATCATTTTATTGAAACCAAGTTTTCTATATAGTCCTTTGTAATAATTAATTACATAGCTATAGTTTTGAATTTATAAACTAAGAATAAACATTTAATCAAAACATTATAACTGTTAAACAGATGTATTGTTATTATATTATTTATAGCTTGTGTGTTTAAAACATATACATTGTAGGTAATAGTAAATTTATAATATTATTAGTAGTAGTAATCAAATTTTTCATGGCATGTTCACTAAATAGTAGCTTTTATCCCCATAAAGGACAAATGTGTCCTGCTTAAGTCAAGTTGAACGAATCGATTTATCATCAACTACAGAAATAGTAGAATTTCTTTTAAACAATTTTTCAATCGTTTCATGGAATACTGAAGAATCCTACTGGTTTGACAGCAAATCATTCAAGTGTAGAATAAAACATTGCTCCTCTAGCGTAAACTAATGCAATGAAAGCATCCAATTCTTCCAAGGAAACGTCCAATGAATCCAATTTTATTTGCAGGGAGCCTTTTCAATCTCACATTTTTGAATATGTTTCAAAATGGATTTAGAAAACAGCAAAATGTTAAGAAGAAGCTTCATTTCCCTTAGTTTAATTTTAGTATAAAAAGTAGAACCCGTTTCTTTCCTTTCAATTCATTTCCTGAAGCATATTTCCAAAATGTAACAGATGCCTTTCTTGAGAAATTTGCTATTTTAGAGTTAAAACCACGTATTTTTTTTCAGTTTACAAAGATTAAAAATTGTACTTTTTAACATTTATTAGTACTGTAAATACTATATTTTTAGTTGATGGTAATGCATTAATTTTTCACATATTTTTAGAAACTCTCTCGGGACAAATAAGGAACAAACCACATTAATTTTTATCTTTATCTACGCCTGTATTTATATTATAAATTAAACTTATATGACAACAGAAACTAAATTAGTATTTCTTCATGAAGAATTTTTGACCATTGATGCTCTTACAAGACAATATAAGGCCTTTTTGACTGATGAGATAGGAAGATCAATTATGTTTAAGTTTCCGAGTTATATTTTTGAAAAGCATTATGTTTGAAATTTTTAACTTTTGCACAATTTTTTCAAAGAAATTGAAATAATAATTTTAAAAAAAAACCAAGCATTGTTACCTAGAATAACTGAATGCATTATTTTGTATACAGTATTATGGTAGTCTTGAAGGGAAAAAAATGATTTGTAAACATAAATAAATAAAAATACATTTAGAATTGAAAAATATGTAAAATATACAAAAAAAATCACAAATTCTTAACAGTTGTGAACAAACTGAATTTTCAGTCAAAGAGACAAGTAATACAATAAACGTATTATTCATTGTATTAAGAATGGTGAAAAAAATAATATTGGTATGATGTCGCTTTAAAAAAATTATCATTTTAAATCACTTTAAAACGGCTAAAGTTAATAATCCATGTTCCTTTAAATTTTTGCAAAGTTGTTTTTATGTCGTCGTTAATGAAGGAAAGCGAAAATTGAAAAGGTAATATAATTCATAATTTATTTAATTCTTATAGTGAAGT
>BMAW01018720.1:130147-190147 GCA_019974015.1 Nephila pilipes | reverse complement strand
GTATGTTTAATTTACAAAATATTATCAGATTAAAATTAAAAGAAACTGTAATTTTCCAAATTTTTGACCTTAAATCTCACTGTATGTTCCAAAACAATACTACACTACTAAATCCAATTTAAAACGACTACACACTGCATAGATTTTTTTCGCAAGTTGTCAGGATTGCAATGCTCGCCTCACACCGCCATGCTAAATAAATCTAAATTAAAGCGACAACGTACTACATAGTTTTTTACGCCAGTTGTCAGGATTATAAAGCTGACTTCACACCACCATATGTCATACCGTTCTGCTCTTCTCTATCTGCAGAAATATTAGCTCTACGTGGTTGTTTGCTGACTAATAAAAAAAAAATTAATGATTGTCTCAATCAACAATTAAAGTATAGTTTTCTTTCATTATTGAAACAGGAATTTAATTTAAATATTCTAAAAAGAAGCAATGAATATCAATGGCTTTGATTGTGATCAAAACGTGGGTTTTTAATTTTTTTTTTTTTTATTTTATTTTGAAGCATTTTCAAAGAGTCACTTGATACTTCTACTGTATATTTAAATTCATTTCAAGAAACTGAGAAAGATCGAGATAACTCCAATAATTCAGTTTTGATTTCTGAAAATTTTCATATAATTTCTCTTAAGAAAATGTACTAAAATAAATTCCAAAATTTCACTATAGATATTTGAAATATTACCATATGATTTATTACCTAGATATTTTTTATTAGAATACTGAACTACACTAATATTGTGTTTCGTAAGTGACAAATTTATCCTTCAACACCCATTTCGGTAACTTCTTGAAATGCTAATATTTATTTTTATTGGAATATTTCGTTTCGATCAAGTTGAGGTAACTTCAGTAAAATAGTTATATTCCTCTAATGAAAAAAAAAAAAAAAACGATTGTACGCTTATTCTAAAATGTATCATACAAACGTGTTTTCCTAAATACTTTCAAACACTTATCTTGGCACAACAATAAAACTTTTGGTTTAAAATGGCAACTGGTCTAGAGTTCAGTCTTATCGTTCATTTAGATAAAATTAATGGTAAATCATGAAATATATATATATATATATATATACATTTGACGTTTAAAAAATAATTTTGCTTTCATAGGATTTCATTGTTAATATTTAAATTTCATTCCTTATTTATTCGTTAAGATTTAATAACAAACACTCATTTTTAAAGGGAAATTCAGCGGTTAACATAAATTATGAAATCACTAAATTTTGTAAAATGTTAGTTGTAAGTAGGTATGAGGCAAAATCTAAATATCTTATCGTGATAGATCTTATATTAAAATTTAATGGTGTCTAAAAATTTAAAAAATGATAAAATATGTTCAAATTAGGTTTCGTTTACATTATGCTGCTTTTATGGACAGATGGATATGAAACATTCACAAAGTTTAAAAATCAGTATGGAAATTTCAATATTAGTAGTAGATAATTTCAATGTATATATATATATATATATATATATATATTATATGCTCTAAAATGAAGGAAAAAAAAGAATAAATTGAGCTGTGTTAATAGATGACTTATTCACTAACTTAAATCCGACATTAAAAACTTCTTTGACTTTTTTTTGCATATGACTGAATGTATTCTTGGGGACCTTTTATAACAAACTATATTTAAAATATATTTTACTCGTTAAAAATGTATCCATTGTTTTCCCTTTTTTTCATTATTTTAAATTAAACGAAACAAATATCTTGATATACTGCAATGTAAGAGTTTCGTGGAATATTCTTCAATGTCATTATAGGATGAAAAATGTTTGAGTGCAACTATAAATAATCATTGGGTTCTTCTTAAAACATTGTAGAAATAAAATCAAGCAAAAAAAATGGCTTGTTTTTTTTCTTGTACTTTTATTTCATATTTTTAGAATCTTTAACAAAACATTAGAATATTATTCGGCTTTGGATTTTAAAATAATAGTCATCGAAATTAATAAGAATTACTATCCGAATAAAATTACATTGTTTCTTTATACCAGATGTGAATAAAATTTAAACTTGCATGCAAAAAATATATTTAAAAATAGGAGATTTTGTATGATGTTGAATAAAGCGGAAAAAAACAGAAGCTATGTGTATTTATATATTTACCTGGCTGAATTGTAACTAAAAAATATATTTTATTAATTCTGCCAGAGGAAATATAAGAAGTGATTTGTCGAAAATAGACATAATAAACGTTGTAGTGATTAAAAGTATTACATAAATGAAAAGCCATTTCGAACAAAATAATTTGATTCTGTTTGAGAACCTTTCAAGAAAAGCTTTGTTGAATAAATTATTAAATCTACTACAGTAAGTTATTAAAATGTGTTAACATTAATGGTTAATATCTATTAATATTGTGCTGAAGGCACCAGAAATCTTATGATATTAATATTTGTAAATGTGGTTGAACATTTGTTCTATTTATGAGTGCCAACTAACGTTTCCGAAACAATATGAAAGTATTAAGCAACATTGCGTTTGTTTAGATGCATTGAATTTTGTTGATAAAATATTACATAGGAACTCAGTTATATTTAGAAGATCATTTTAGATTTTAAGTGAATTTTAGAGATATATACAATAAAATATAAGTGGTTTATTTTGTAAACATCTATTTGAATATCATGAAAAAATTTTTAAAAAGAGAAATTTCTTGTGTAAAATGTTGCTTAAAGATGATAGAATGTAAAAAGGAAAGGAATGTATGTATTAATATCGAATAATGTTTATTTCTATTTAAGATAAAAAATTATCAATTTCATATAAGAACAAACAAATTTATTCAAAATGTTAATTAAAGAATTCACTTTGTCCGACTTTTAAGCTTTGAAAAACAATCGTGTGCTGAGTGATAGAGAAATTTGTTATGTAAGAAATGTTTGTAACGACTTTCATTTATATGCAAAGTTTGATGTTTAATGAATAATTTTCCTTAAAATTATTCTATCGTGTTTCAGTGTTATTTATTATATGATATTTATGAGGCTTTTTTGTAAAAATGAAAGTTTAATTTGTATAGAACCGGGAGTTACCCTTGCAATAATTTTGAATAATTATTTTCCACTAAAATTGTTGGAGGTAAAATTAATAAACTCTATGGGAAAATGTAAAAAAAAATATTGCAAAAATTAAAATTGTTCATATTAATATGGACTACCACACTTCTAGTAATGGACTATTTACTATACTTGAGATGCAATATTAATGTCTCTATTCTCTTAGCATAATATCTTTCCAGCCAATTATCTTTGAAGATATAGAAATGCCTAGTATTTTTGTTAAATTTACCACCAACACGATTATTTCTCAGGTATTTCAGATTTATAAAGCACACATTAATTGCTTGTTTAAAATTCAATGAAGATGTTTTTTGAAATCATTACTTTCTAAACTAAGCTCTTTATTGTTTTTCCCAACAAAAAAAAAATTGGATCAAAATAGGTACCAGAGTTTGAACTGTTGAAGAAATTTGCACCCTATTTCAAGAAAGAGCTTTCCAGAGATTTTATTACTGATAACAACACTCTGAAATCGATGCAATATTACAGAAGGAAATATAATTATAACAATAACTAATATATAAAGATAATGACATCACATGTTTAGACAAAATTTTTAAATTTTCGCCACTGCCAATGAAATTATTTTGTATGTGACTATGCACAAAAATTAAGAAATTAGGAACGTTATGTAATGAATGTAAAATAAAACATATTTTTTTCACTATATAGTTATTTTAAAGTTAGATATTATATCTTTAAAAAATTACCTATAAAATCTTCTTACTTAGAGTTAAACTTATTTATAAAACTCAAGAATCCATAAATGGAGAAAAAAGTAATTTCACTAATGAGTGGATAATTTTATTAAGTTAACTCGGAAAATCTTGTACAAAATGCTAGCTCTCTGACCGGAAATTATGTGATCTTAATAGACCTTTGGTTACATCTATTTCTTTGGTAGTAATCCTTGGCGATCCTTGACGGTAGCTAGATATTTATATGATACATTAAGGGGAAAAAAGGGACTAGAGGAAGTAAATGAGTCTGGAACCATTGTGTTTCATTCCCTGAAAGTAAGTTTCTTTTTTTAGCTAGAATAGCGCAAAATAAACCTTAAATAGAAAGAGTGGCCACAGTGCAGAGGTAAAAAATATTACTCTTAAGTCTGAAGAGAATAAATTAGGTCTTAAGATTTATACTAAAACTTAAGGTATTTAGATTTTGTTTACTAATATTTAACACAAAGTTTGAAAACAGAAACAAAGAGTAAACAGACTACTTTCTTAAATAAGTTATACATTACGGTTGAATTTAATTTTAGCATATATTTCATAATTAATTCTTCACTCACTGTGTGGAGTTTATAGATTGGAAAAAAGTACTTGAAAAACAAATGTATTAAATATTTTTGCAAATAAATATTTATGAAGAAAATATTGCATAAATAAAAATAGCAGATATAAATAAATATTTAGTTTTTTTTTCAGTTTCTTAAACATTAATAGATTTTTACTGAAGTTAAAATTTATGTCGAATATCAATTTAAATAAAATGATTTATTCAAACTTTCGGATCCTTTATTTTATTCAGTCATGTCAAATTTATTGATGATAGAATTTCAAATCAGTATAAAAAAAAAGCTAAAGCAATATTTTCAATATTCTTCAGAGAGATATTTCGCATGAGATATCTTTATAGAATTTAAAGTTAAATAACTATGAATATTTTTACAATAGTGTTTGTAACGAAGATGTTGTACCCAAATTCTTAGCACTCAAGACAGATAATTTTTCTTCGTCTTTGGAATGTATTTTATCACCCGTATAAGTACACACACACACACACACATATATATATATATATGTATGTATTTATGTGTGTGTGTACGCATGTGTTTGTATATACTCATTATAAATATACTTATAAACTTAAAATACGAAGCACGTAAATATCTTTTCAAATGGTGCACTACAAACAATAAAAAAATGACTGAACACTTCATGTGCAAGTTTGGAATGCGTTAACTCTTTAAATTTGGGTAAAAAGCGTCCATTTCTTTCCCCCATTCCATAACTATTTGCACTAGAGATTGGAACGGCATCCACTAAAATTCACAATATGGCTTCTTCTATTTAATGAAAACTAATGCAGGATCTTCCTCTAACTGCATTAGGATATCCTCTGCATCCCGTTTTCTCTCGAAAGAGCCATTATTATCCTTTGTTTTCATTTCATCATGGTGGCTTTCATAAGACATTACTTGCCATTAGAGTGAATTGTTACCTTGAATAACTATTTATAATTCAAATCGTTTAGGGTGACTATAATTGAGGCGATGTCTTTAATAATGAGAGAACTTTAAAATTTAATTTTGAATGGTTTTGCATACGTTTTTCGAATATGTTGCCATAATAAAACTTCAATGGGTAATAAAGTAATGATGACTAATTTTTTAGTATGTAATTTGCTGAGACAGCACTTTCCACTATTCGAAAGTTAATAAATTCAGTAATTCCTATAATGATCAACTTTTAATGATAATTTAATAGTAATTTATGTATATGGTACAGCTTTATTGTGTTCGGTTCAGTTGTATATAAACACTTTTAAAATCCTTTATAAGTAAGCTATATGTTTTTATTTATTTATTACATTTTTAAAAAAAGTAAGTAATTGTTTTCGTTTCGTGAAACTGTGTATGAAATAGAAATTTTTTATAAGAATAATGAAAATTATATTTCTTATGTTCATGAAAATATTTTCATTTCTTTTTTCAGTATGAGTAATACTAAATTTCATATTCTTCGGGAATTTCATTCAATGATGCATATTAAATATTATTAAACTATAATTGTTACGCATCTTAATGTCAGTAGTCACCACTAACAATGAGGTGTGCTCCAACAAACATTTCCTATAGTTCTTCAACATTGCGAAAGAGTTGTGGGATCAAAAAGCTCTGAACACCCCTAAATACTCTCTTTTGAGTTCTAGAATGATGCTTGGTGGGTGCTGAAAGGCTGCAAGTTATTAACCTAGTGTATCCCAGATATAATCTATAGTATCAGATCAAGTGAGGGAGCAGGCAGGTCACTGCATGCGTGGGATGTCTTACGTTTGCAGGGAGTCGTTAGCATGATCACACGGTGACAAGACGCATTATCATACGAAAATAAGAAGTCAACACAGATAACACCTAAAACGCAGCGAAACCGAGGCTCATGAACTTCATCACAGTATCTTTCAGACGTCATATATCTCTAAAAGTAATGAAGGACATTTTGACCAGGATGATTTATTTCCACAACCAGAATTCCATAAGGGGTGAAATATCTTTCTATGAAATGTTTAGGGTGAAAACCAATATCATGTTCTTACCATATCGTTTGTCGATGGGAAACATATTCAAGACAGGTTCGAGCAAAATTCATCATGGATTTCAAAGAGACACATATATACACCCTCATATATATATATATATATTATAACATATGGATCAATAAGTTCCGAGACTAACTCAGAGATGGCGCTCGTAGTAAACCAGTAACCAGGTCTTTCTAGAGTACTAACCTTTGCTTGAAACGTGTCAAAATTTTAAGTCGATCGGACCAGAAACAGCTGAGTTATCGAGGTTGGAGTAAAGTCGTTTTGTAGTTTGTTTAAAAAATGGAAAAAACCGAGTTTCGTGTTCTGATAAAACATTGTTTTTTAATGGGTAAAAACACCGTGCAAGCGAAACAATGGATTGAAAAATGTTACCCGGACTCTTGTCCATCAAAAGCAACGATTTGTCGGTGGTTTGCCGAGTTTAAACGTGGTCGTACCGACACAAATGACGCGGAACGCTCGGGTAGACCTGTGGAAGCCGTTACACCGGAAAATGTGAGTGAAGTGACAAAAATTGTAATGAAAGATCGTAAAGTGAAGCTCCGTGAGATTGCTGAGATGACACAGATATCATATGGAAGTGTATTTACTATCCTTCATCAAAAATTGAGCATGAAAAAGGTTTTTTTCCAAGTGGGAGCCGCGATTGCTTTCGATGGAACAAAAACAGCAACGAGTCGATGATTCAGAAATCTGTTTATCGCTATTTACTCGCAACAAAAAAGATTTCTTGCGTCGATACGTGTCCATGGACGAAACATGGATACATCACTACACTCCAGAGTCGAAGCGGCAGTCATCTGAGTGGCGCACAGCTGGCGAAAGCCGTCCGAAAACGCAGCAGTCAGCTGGCAAAGTCATGGCGTCAGTTTTTTGGGATACGCATGGCGTGATTTTCATTGACTACCTCGAAAAAAGTAAATCGATCAACAGTGATTATTATATTGACTTGCTGGTGCGTTTGAAGGAGGAAATCGCAAGAAAACGACCGCACATGCAGAGAAAAAAAATCCTTTTTCACCAAGACAATGCACCCTGCCACAAGTCGATGAAAACAATGGCAAAATTGAACGAATTGGGCTTTGATCTGCTTCCTCACCCCCCATACTCACCAGATTTAGCCCCCAGTGACTACTGGCTCTTTGCTGATCTTAAAAAAATGCTCCAGGGGAAAAGATTTGGCTCAAATGAGGAGGTCATCGCTGAAACTGAAGCTCATTTTGAAGCGAAAGATAATTTTTTTTATAAACATGGTATTGAAAAATTGAAAAAGCGTTGGAACGATTGTATCACCCTAAAAGGTGATTATGTTGATGAATAAAAAAAATTTTTGTTTTCAATGTTAGTCTCGGGACTTATTGATCCATGTGTCATATATATATATATATGTGTGGCATATATGTGTGTGTGTGTGTGTGTGTGTGTGTATACAAAGGGTTTTCAAATGAAAAGTTACGATACGTCGTAAGAACGAAACCGTTAACATATTTTCCTATGCCGTAATTGGAGGTTGTAGACATTTAGGGATGCAAATGGAGTCTCCTGCGGGGACCCACGCATTGTAAGGAGAGAGCAAATGGTCTCATACTGGCTCCGTCCAATTAACGCAGCAGTGCAAAGGAGGACATGATGGCGTTCATATTGAAAAATTAGACGATTGAGTTGCAGGAAGGCGTTATCCGATTTTTGACAGCAGAAGGTGTTAACCGGCCACTATTTATCACCCGATGGTGATGTAAACGGGAAAGTGTGTTTCCGATAAGTCACACAAGCGGAAACAGCCAAGCGTAAGCTTGACCATCGGCTCTACAGCGCAGACATGTCGTCCACTGAAAAAGGAAGCGCATCAACTCATACGACGAACTCAAGGACGGTATGAAGGACTGATTCTCGTCACGGCGACGTGAAATCTGGGAACAAGGAATCCATCACCTCGTTAATAAATGGGATCGTTGTGCGTAGTCCTATGGTGTTTATTTTGAATATAGTTTTCATTTATACTCACAGTGCCATTTCCTACTTTTCATTGGAACACCCGTTGTATATATATAATATTTGTATAGTCCCATTTGACCTAAAATGTAGTTTAAATCAGCGTGTGTACGAGTAGCTGTGAAGGGACTTGAAGCTACTATTCGCTTCGAGTAGAAACTAACTTGACTAAATCTCCTGTAAGCAATTGGTGTAGAAACTCGCAATCCTGTGGCGGCTGTGATTGTTGAACTCAGTTTTCTGGCACATCTGTCCCTCTGCTGCCTCGCAATTATTACGAGATACCGACCTTCGCAAACAGTTGTTGTTTTTAGATGATCTAGAACTGAGAGTGGGTTAACATTTCGCACTTTGAAACTTCTACCACAGTCTTGTGATCGTACAATTAGAATTCAAGATATTTCGGTTTGTGCCAATTTAAGATCGATACAATATAATTACTTTTCCTATAAACGGGAATTTTTTGCTCTATGAAAACAATTATTAATAATTACAGAGTTCTTTACTTTTAGAGATATTATTATAGAATTAATGGAGGCATTAAAAGTTTAAATTATATAATTACAAAATAAAATAATAAATAGATTGATGCATGCTGTCAAAATTTAAATCTGATATGTGATAAATTCAATACAGTATTTGCTTAGTACCTTGAAAAATAAAGAGAAAGAGCAGTTGAAACTCTCCGAAAGATGTTCTGCATTATATTAATTCAGAATTTTAATGATAAATTATTTTGCTTCAATCAAACATTTCTAAGATTAGAGAATTAATATGTACTATAAAAGGTTTTCTATGAATGATGTTTCAAATTAGGGTACTTTTCCATATATTTAGTTTTGAGGTGCAGATTCATTCAAAAAATAATACAGATATAAAAAATTCAATTCTCTAATATTACATTTAAGTAACTGTAGCTGGAAACTCTGATATAGAAAAAAACACTTTCATAGATATTTCTTTGCTAAGAAGAAAATTCACAAATTCCAAAGATAAAATATGATACTTTAGCTTTTTTTGAAAGATGTTTGAATGAAGTTCTTTAAAATTAAAATATATTTTGAGATAAACATGTGTTGCAAATACTTATTTTACCACAATGGAGCACAAAACACTCAAAAATTAAACAAAAAAAATCAATGTCATTTGAAAAAATAAAAAAAAATATTTTCATTAGGAAAGACACAGTTATTTCCCACACTTTTTAACTGAAATATATTTGAAAAAGTGTTTTCCCAACAGTATGCAATATCTTCTTGTAATCTTACGTTAAATACTTTTTTGAGATTACAAAAGGAATTATTATAAATTCAGAAGTGGATTATGTTGATTACATGCTTACTATATAATTACATATAATCAATTATATTAACAATTTATCTTCTTCTAAGAAGGAAAAGAATAAAGGATACTTTTACATTGAAATATTAAATTAATGAAAATATATTATCGTGACTTGATTGAATGGATAGGACGTCAATGCATTCTTTCTTTCTATGAACCTATTTTCATTTCCTTCTTTAAAAATATTAAGCCTAAGTTAATGAAGAATACTTCTTAAAAGCGGACACTACTTATTATTTATAAATTTAGTTCTTTATTTACGCAAGTTCTCAGATATTTTATCAGTCCTATTCCTAATTTAGTACGTAGAAAAAAAAATGCATTATATATTTAATACAATTTTCAAATATGTTTGTATGTTTTAAAGGAAATTATTTTATTGATATGATTCCTTATAATAAATTAAAATACGTTTCTCTCTAATATATTTCAGATGACACTATTCCTGCAGCCTGATAGTAGGTAAAGAGAAGTAATAAATTCTACAATACTGAAATTTATGTCACACAAAATGATTTAGCTTCTCTTTCTCCGCCCTCCCGTTTAACTGTTGTTTTACTTAAAAGTGCTCTGGCGTCTTTCTGAAATCCCACATATTCTTTCTACTGTCATAAATTCTTGTTTAAAGAGTTGAATACGATGGGTGGTCAGAGGAGTTTAGGTGTTATATTTGAGATAGTAAAAAACAACCATGTGATCATGGAAGAAAAGCACTTCATGTTCCCTTCCAAACATTACCGTCTCTAAAAATAGATTTACCCTTTGGTGACCATAAAATCGAGTTGTCAAATGCTACTTTCGCAGAAATTAAAATCACTTTCTTCTGTGCTTATGATGTTTATCTTGATCGTTGCTTTTCTTATTTTGGAGATCATTGAAATCTGACATTTTTGACGAAGATGAAGAAACTTTTTTTTTTCTATAAAGATGTACGCGCGCGCGCGACAGCTGTGATAGTTTTATAAAATTGGACACATTCGGGCGATTGTTTTCTTCATCAGTGTCATATCATCGCAAAAATAATCAAAGACTGATGGTTGAGATGTTAATTTCATAAGACACATACTGCTGATATTTTGTAATATATTACTTGAAAGAGAGAGAAAAAATATTTGAAAAAAAAAATAAAAATATATATATTTTTTTTTCTTTTTCAACATGTTTTGCATTTCTGCATTTAAGATTTGTAAGCAGTTTATCTTCGGTTAAAAAGAACTTTGATATATATAATCATTCACCTTTGGTCAAAACTGTTAGGCCTTCTATAAGAGTTAACTTATTTTGAAATAGTTATGAGATAATTAAAAACCAAGTCTTTTATCACTGAATGTAAATAATATTAATTAATAGATTTTTCTATTTAGTTAGGTTTAAATATAAAAAAAACTCTACTCGGAATACGTCCCTAGTTTACGACAATCTGCATCACTTATGACATTGAAAGCTATTTCTGGAGAATTTTTATGAGAATTTTTAGTGTATCGCGTAGCTCTTGGTTTCAAAGGTCCCAAAATTATTTAACTGATATAAATTCTCGGTAACGGAGCAGCTAGTTTAAAATGTTAGTATTGTTATGAATAATCTGCATTAATATCTTTGGTTTGGGACATTGTCCCTATTTTTGCTCAAATTTAATGTAAATTATGTTTTAATATTTTACTAAAAGATAACTCTAAGTTGGTTTCAGAAAATAATAATGTATTTTGAGCCATTTATGCCTCCTTCACAAATGAGCATTTTGATTATACCAACTTGATAACACATATCACAATATTACCTCTTCTTGTCTCAAAATGGAAGCTACACATTTTGTACTGCATTTCTCACTTTTTCTTCGTCTTACATTGATACCACGGTATTGAAAGACCTCCTAAAATTAATACATTTTAAGTAATTAGTTATTTCACAAAAGTAGTACAACGTGTTTGAAAATATTTTTTTGTCTAAACTGGAAAAAAGAAGTGTGTCAGAATGTTCGATTCACCAGAAAAAAGAATATTCGAGCCATTATTGATGTTTAAAAGTTTGTGCGAAGTAATTCAATTCTATCTCAATCATTTGCTTCTTTTCAAGAGCCATGACTTCTGTCTAGTTCCGCAAACATTCAGATCAGCTGCTACGAGTCTCCTCCTCATAATTATGACACTAATTGGATGCATAATATTTGTTATACTCTGAAAAAAGTCCACCATAATTTTTTTTTCGGTTCCTCATTTATCTTGGAATCAAAGTTCGAATTTCATGGTACAATGCAACATTTTTTTTTTCTTTCAGTTCTACTATTCTGGCGTAAATTCATTTCCTTAATGCGTCAAAAATACGGTGTCCAGTAAAGCCGTGAACAGTTTGTTTTCTTATCAACATCAACTTGTGATTTTCTTTGCTTACTTATCATCAAGATCTGATAATTTTAATGAACATTAACGTTTCTGCCATTAAATTGTGACATTACCTTTTATTAATACACCACTCATAATCATTTCATTAACCAACACAAAACATCGTAACGAAACTTGAAGTAAAATAACGAGCTCAAAATGTTAGCTAAATTCATTTTAATAGCGAATGGCAAAATTAAATTCGAAGTTGAACTGGGCGTGCGCTTTTCTTTTTTCATAAACTATAATGGGGTTTTAAATGAAAATCAGTAATTGCTTGGCAAATGTTACTTGTATCGGACAAATGCTTTTAAAGTTATCTTATGTACATGGGGGAGCCTCGTAATTTTGGACAAGGATATATATATATATCTGTGTGTGTGTAATGATTTAACTTTAATTTAATAATTTCTCTAAATAATAATTTAAGTTTCCATTCTGACCTATTTCTCTCTCTAATTCAAAAGTAAAGAGTTTAGTTTTAATTCCTGATCTTGTTCCAGTTTATCATTTTATTTATCAGATCCCGCACTCAAAAATTTGCTTAACCCGCTTTCCCATGGTCGTAAATCATCTAAAATGATCCCTACTATGCTCTTTGTCTTTTGTTAAAATTCTCTAGAATCCTTAATCCTGTACCACATGCTCTATAACTTCTATTATAGAAATTCCCTAATATATAATGGATACACAGCGAGAAATCGCATTTTTTAACGCCTCGTCAGTACGGGAGACAGTGTGAGGTTCATCACCCAATAATGGAAAAATGTTTTCTTGTTTCGGCCCGGCTGGCCAACCTTGCGCCGTGTTTTCATAAATGAATAGCAAATAAAATCAACATTTGAAATTGGATTCGATTCGCATTCTTCTTTACTTAAATGTTGTTTACATATATTGTGACGTTAGGCTATTTGCGATTTTCTCTTCACTAACCTTGGGGAGTTTTAATTAAGATTAATACTTTTTCTAAACATCCTTTTCCAAACCAAAAATGAAACGTGAATATTTAAATTAGAGGCAGGTAGAAATAAAGGGAAACGAAGGTAGAAGGGAAGTATATAAGCTAAGCTTGAGACACACGATTGAGATCGAGTGACTCTAGTGTTTAACTGTTTTTCTATAGTCGAAGATGGGGTCGAGAATTGCTACAAATTATCTACGGCATATTGAAGGCTAGAAGTCGAGACAGCCTCAACTTTACTCCGCTGATAAAATTCCTTTATTTTGATATTAGTGGAACAAGTGAATATATCTAGGGTGATATTTTGAGAGAGTCAGTATGCATTTGTCATTATAATAGTAAGTTGTCAAATAAATATAGTGTGAGAAACCTGTCTAACATCTTCTTGAATGACTTATTGACTCTCAGTGTTAGTATATTGAGTTTATCTGAGACAAAAGAAGAGAACGGGAATATAAATTCTACACAATATATATTCGTATACATATAGTTGCATTGTCTCGGTGGAAAAATTTGCTATATGAGTTCTTTGTCAATTCCTACAGTCTCAGCAATTACACGAATGTATAAAAGACGATCAGATCGAACCAGATTACCATTTTTTTGATATTTTCATCCGTTTTTGACTTGGGAGTTCGATCCGGACATGAATCGTTTTCAACGTCTTCTCGGTCATCTTGAAAATGTTTAAGTCACTCAAAAACACATACACAAAATAAATATTCAAAGCCATATACTTCTTTGAATGAATTATATGTTTCAGTAGAGGTTTTTCCAAGTTTCATGTGGAATTTCACAACAATTTTTTGCTCACGTATAATTCTTTCGGTGAAGTATAAAAGTAAATTTAATGCGAACGAAGGCTATAGCTGTACGGATTTACTTTCAGAAGCGAGAAGCCCGGCATTTGAAAGACAGCGCGTCACGCTGAACATCTCTTGGTAGCTTGAGGTTGTCGCATGCGTACTTCTTCTGTAACAGCATCAGTCTCATTATTTAATAGCCATGCCTCGTGCAAAAATGATTAAGAAAAAAAATGGAGTTGACAGAAACATCATTTTTTAAACTAGAAACATTGTATAAGAGAAATAGTACGGCATCACAAAACAAAAACAAACAAAAAAAAAAAAAAAATGAGACAAATGTGCCACTATATTTAATAAACATAGTAGCCATAAAGTTAAAACTATACTCATAAAATAGTACTAACCAAAGTTTGAAGTACTAAGACAGTTAAAAAGAGCTATGGAGAAAATGAAAAACTTTTCTAAAATGTGACACTTCCTTAAGACATATTTAATGCTTGTTAAACAATGTGTAACTCGTAGTATACTTTCCCAAACATTAACGGTTATCTTTTTTAATAATTTTTATTACTACTTGCATTGTTCTTTTTATTTTTTCAGTATATAGATGTATATTGTTCATACTTCTTTCTTGCACATTTACTTCTTTCTTAATATCTTCTTTCTGCATCTTATTTTGAATTTAAAGAACTGTATAATTCAAGTTTATAACATTTTTACTTATATATATATATATATATATATATATATATATATATATATATATTTATACTAAGAAATAATCGATCATGAAAAGAAATAATAATTTTAAATCATGCACATTTCCCATTTTAAAGACATTTTTTCTTATATATTAAATAAATCTTTCAAGAAATATTTACTATTTGTTTTAACTTTCAAATAAAAAAAAGTTTTTGTATTATCAAATTGTGTGAAATAAAAACATAAGATTCTTAATTTAATACATCGAGATTATGAACTGTGATTAAAATGTTACATTTCTTTTGAAAAAAAAAAGTTAATGATAAGCTTTGTTTGAAAAAGTGCAAATTTTTTATAAAGTCTTAAAACTCGCATTGATTATAAAAAATATTGTCTGCAGTTACTAGTGAATTAAAATTTCAATATGCTACAGATTGTCGAAGTAGTTTTATTTTTGAATTTTTGAATTAAAATAAAAGTTAATTAAGGGTCTTATATGAGATTTTTGCCATTTTTTCATGTATAAATATTTTATACAATTTAAAAATCACCTTACTCTATTTTTAATATCATAAAATATTCTTTTTCATCAGAAACGGAAAATTTTCTAAAGTTATAAAAATTACAAAATCTTATATATAAATACAAGTTGGTATACTTTCCTCCTCAAAACACAGATTGTTTTTGTAAGGTGTATGTGTTTTCGTGGGTTTTTTCTTTCTTTCTTTTTTTTTCAAAATAAGTTTATCATTTTCAAAGTACACAGCAATAGACTTTATATTTGTCCATTCGCTGATTTCAAAGAATGAATTAAATTTTGCTGTGCTGAAGGCTGCTAAATGTTCCCTCTTTCCATTCATGACATATTCTTCTATTTCTTTATGCCTCATTTCCTGCGCAAAAACGGCGAGAAATGGCATGGGAGTAGGTCAGCTGGTAAAGATGCATGAAGCAAGTAGGACATGCCGCTGTTGACTAAATATTCGTTTCCTGAGATGAATCTATTTGTTGGTCAGTGCGAACCCAAAGCATACATTTGGCAATCTTCTTTATTATGCAAAATTCTTTTGATAAGATTCACTAAAATTAATTCCAAGATTTTCCAAATAAGTTTACTCTCGCTCTTCAAACTAAGTCTTAGGAATTTTATCGACATGTTTGTTTTTTTCGGGCAATTGACGTATGTCCAGAATGAGGTTAATGGAACTCTCGAAATGCAGCCATTTTCTAAATGAGAACATGACTCGTGCACTTGAGTTTATCCCACATCGTCACCTTTAAAGTTATTTTCGACATCACAGCAGTGTCTGTGAATTCTTTTTCCGACCAGGAAGTGAAATTCCGTAATCATGCATTTCACAACAAAGGTACTACCAAAATATGCCATATTCTAAGCATAAGAAGAGAGTGGAATCAGCTGCGATGAAAAAATTTATTTCGGACAAACAACTTTCCTAGGCGATATCAAAGGCAGTATTGAGCTCGAACAGAGCTGTGCGACTTCTCCTAGCGGAATAATAGCGTTCTACGTAACCTGTATATCAAAGTAAAAATGTATCATAAGAGGACATAACATTATTATATTAATAATTCAAGATGAAAACCAAAATTTTAAAAAACAATGTTTTTATATAATGACAAAGTATATTAATTATTATACACTAAATTCGAAACAAACACGTGATAATCACATAAAAAATTAATTATAATTTCAATTTAATCAACGATTTATTGAATATTTTTTACTGAAAATTTTTAAAACGCATACGAGCCTTTCCTTCTTAGTTTCCAAATATTTTTGGATTACCAGATCTAACCGTGTAGAGGTGAGTTGAGGCTAATTTGAGTATGATTGGCTAAGTGTAGATAAATCTACATGTATTATGCGTCATACTCTTCTAGACCCCAAAACGCGGACAAAACACAAACGAACTTTATTATTTTTTAAGGAACATGAAAACATTGCACAAAAATAAGAATAATTTTTTTAAAAAAAAAAAATCTGAAATTATTTTAAAAGACAAATATTTATTATATAATGCCTTATTAATATTTTTATAATATTTTTCTCATACTTAAGGGATATTAGCCTATATTACACTACATCCTTCATCAATCGATCTCGTAATGAAGCAATGGATACAATAAATACTTTTTCAGATAAAGTTTATTTTTAGCAATTTGTGTAGACTAAAAAATTAAGAATGGAGTAAATAATAGTTATGTATCTAATAATTTTTACTAATTCATCATTTCTAGACGACATGCCAATCATTTAAATTCTACTTTCTTAGTACATCTCAAATGCTGTAAATCAAATTCTGGAAAGCATAATTTTTAACTTTAAAATTTACTTAAAAAGAGACATTTGTGAGCGTATTGAAAATTCATAATATAAAATCAAAACATGCATTTGAAAGTTTGAAAGTCATTCTCTTAAAAATGGGAACCAGTATTCAGAAAAAAATATTGTGATATGACATGGCGCCAAATATTGGAATATTTCTTTCTTGCGAATGATTACTGACTAAAAATCAGCAACACTTACTATCTCCCCTTTGTGAGTAGAAAATTTTTACGGTGCCTCATGTGGCGTATGCGGAATTCCCAGTTTTCCCAGAGGGGAAAAGAAATTTTTAACACAATCCTAAAAGCGCCGAGTGGAAAGGATATTTTGACTTATTAAAATTATTGAAATATTAGTTAAAACTTGTCTCAAATGTCTAAATATTGCATTGTTAGGAGAGTAAGAACGATTCCCAAAGTTTCAGAGTTCTAGCTTGATGGGAAGTTTGTTAAATTAACGATCGAAAAGTACATGACACACACATACACTAAATGAAATTCAGGAAAACGTTGTTAAATAGCTGATCAAATATCATGATACGTATTGGTATCGTAGAAAAATAATAGGCAACTATCAACTAATTCCTAGTCTCCAGTAATTGAGTCGGATTATTACATATCGCATACCTTAGATATGGTAATTTAATTACTTAACCATCAGCTTTCAATTTATTTATTTTAATAAACATAATAAATGCACCAAATAACAGCCTTCTCATTAAATAATGTATTAGTTTCATTCTATTTGATTCTTATCTTGATCGGAGCGAATTTTTTTCATATCTGTATGATTTGTTGGCTTCGTGAATCTCTAAATTCCTAGTTTTACTATAATCAGTTAAATCAGAGAGAAGTGTTTCGTATCAATACCCTATAATGTTACATATTGAAACCTTAAATGATTTCAGGATCATTTCTTGAGTAACAGAGCCTAGATACAATTGAAAGGTTTTACCATTATACTTGTATATGTTTTAATAGTAGATGCAATTTTCGAAAGATTATAAATATATTCAATAGCAAATGCTACTACTATTGTTTAATTTTAAACATTCTATACTCCTTTATAATAATCTTTTGTTTGGTTGTTCAGTCAAGCCCAAATGAAAAGAGGTGTTAAACATATAATTAGAACGTGAACAATTAGGCACCAGAGCCTAACAAAAGGCTTACCAACCAGGGAATTCAGTTTCCTTAACACAAATTTTTGTTTCATTTCAGAACACATTAATAAACTCCTCAATAGACAATTTGAATTAAATATTTTATGTCGATGTTAAAGTGTGAAAATCGAAATTGAATTAGAAAAAGATATAGAAATATATGTTACAGACACAATACAGAGTTTTAGTTAAATGAAATTCAAGTTGCTGCAATAAATATTTTAGAAGGTATATTTATATGACGAAGTAATATATTTTATTGATTCTCTCATCTTTATTTCAATGGATTATTGTGCGTTCAAAATTTATATGTTCCTCCAAGATTTTCAGAATTTTTATTCAAATAATTACTTATTCACCACTGAAATTCCCTCAGTTTTGATTACAGATTACGGAAAAAAGGAAATAATAATCTTAACCCATATTTTATATTTATAATCTGAATTAATACCCAATGGCAAAAATAATACCTTTAGAAGATAGGCTTTTATTCATTCGTAATTTTTTTTTTTTTACATTTTGTGAAGAATGTTTGGCTTGGATTTTATTAATAAATAATTCTTTATAAAAGAAATTAGTATTTAGTGTTGAGGTTTCAGTATTTATGCTCTATATAATTTTCATTGAGAAGTAATCTGGACAAAAAAATGGATGTCTTTGACGATAATTGGAAATATTAGTGTATTACAATTTTATCAATAAGAGTTATTCTAATTATTATATAAAATTCTATACTGAAAATGTTTTTAGAAATGACGATTCTTTTCACCAGGATGATCGAAAACTAGAGGCTCAAAATTTCTTTAAAAATATATTTACACAATATTCAAAATCGTAAAATCTTGTTTCATCTGGTAAATTAATTTTCCTGTTTATCACTTTGTTTTTCTGACAAAATAACTAAACTTGGGTCCTAGTTTCTGTTTCCGATATTGTATTGCAAGTTCTTAATTCTATTATCTAAAATCTGGATATTGTTTTACAAGTCATATTTAAATTATTCTATTTAACATACAGGAAACTTATTTAAATTAATAAAAATATATATTTCTATGAAACGATAATAGAAACATTTCCTGTTCAATAAATTTTATATATACTGATTACAAGCCTGATAAATAATAGAAGAAAATCGTTTTGTCAAATTTTACTGACAAAGTTTTAGTATTTCACATATAAAATTAAACTAAAACAAATCAATCATTAGTGAACACCGAGATAGGGAGCTAATTAATGATCATAACTACAGAAAAGAATAAAAAATAAAATATAAACAGATATAGTGCATAATCCTTTTTTGGATATAATGTATTGATTGCGAGAATTTTGATCAAAATCTTGCCTAAAGAGTTATTTACATGAAAATTTACCTTTTCTTTATATTTATTTTAATAGATTATCTTGAAAGCGGATAAAGAGAAACATGATTTTGTACTCTTCTGTAGAGTAGATAATATTGTAATATTGAAATTTTTAATACATTCTTGCGAGTCTTAGATGCTAAAATTAATATACAATTGCACTGAATTTAAGTAAATTTTAAATAGTTTTATAAAAGCTGAATATTTAAAAAAATCTTGCATCATTCTTATTATTGTTCAGATTATTGTTTTAAGGTTTTACATTTCTTTAATTTCTAAAATTAAGTTAAAATTATTTTAAAAATTTGTACTGAATTGCTTTAAGGTGAAAATTCTTCTTTGTAGGATAAAAAGATGAAGGTATATAATTTATTTGCTTATATTTAAAAAATAAATAAATGATATTAAGTAATGAAAACAGATGATGTATGAAAATGTCTTATTTTTTTAAAATTTTATTTAAACATATGTGTAAATTACACGTTATCTTCTATAGTTTGATTGTACGAGTTTCAAACGAATGGATGACTTATTTGAGAAAATTAAATTTTAAGAAAATATAAAGCTATAAAAAAGCACAGTTTCCCATGCTCTACTTAGGGAACTCGAGAGTCCTTCCCCACTAGTTTTTAAAATTAGTCAAGGACTTTACTAAAAGGTGGCTCTGCTAATTGGAAAAATAAGAAAAAAATATGTTGCAGTATCTGTAGCGAAAACGTGTTTCAAAGTTTAATGACACAATGAATTTGTACAGTTTTAAAAAGTAGCTGTTCGATTTCGATATATTTAGTATCAAATCCTCAGATATATCTTACCAATAAACTGGTCTTACTGTAGGTTGAATGCAGTAACCGAGGCAGACCGTTATTCTTTACTCCACACTCATAATTTCTATTGCATTATAGCGGGAAAAGCCATTTGTTCGTGGTTCGATTTAAAGCACGATTATTTTCATATTACCTATGGGAGAAGCGGTTATCGTTTAAACAGCTGTATTAATTCGCAAGGGTTCATTTGAGTTTCTGTACATACCGATCGGCTTAAAGAACGCTGTACAAATATTTCCGTGGTTTAACGAAGAAATGTCATAGGATTCTAATTGATTTCCGTAACTCGATAATATTCTTACTACTTAGGATATTGAAAAAGAGATTTAACTAACAAACAGTTTTGGGCATATATTCAAGGTCGATAAAAATACTTTTGTTGTCAAACAATTAACATTTTTAGGTTGTACAATAAATATTGACAGAATAATACCTGTTTCAGTGAAAATTTCAACAATAGAAAGAAAGTGTAGTATAATTGGTAAATTATCCACAACACTCGATACAGTGGCTAATTTAAGGCAAATTTTCACCCTTCTTCATTTTAATCATTGTAATTAGCTTAAAGTGACTGAAGTTTAAAGCACATCATATGATTTGATACAAAGAAGCAAAAGACAAAAATCTGCATTATAATGAGGATATAATAAAAGCATTTGAGTCAGTAATCTGTCATTAGCTAAGGTATTATAATTAGCTTTTAGCAATTGCGTGTTTGGAAATAGAAATTTCATTTTATGCCGATGTTTCTGATATTTTCATAGGAACTGCATTACAACAGATAGCCAAAGGTTCACCGTAACCCGTTACCAAGTCACGCTATAGAAGGAAGATGAAACTAAAATTGCATCCTAAGTGGTTGAAGGTATTGTCTTTGCTTCCATCCTCTACCGCTTAGTTCATACTCGAACTTTATCCCCGAGGGGGCGTACTGTAATGTCATGTAATCCTTGCACGTTGACCACGGTGATTTTGAGACGGTATTTATGGATAAACGAATCGATCTAATGTGAACAAACAGTTGTAAATAAATGAACTCAAATCCTTCTGAAAAAACTATATAAAGTGTAACTTCAACTTCAACTTTGGCTTCTGACATATGTTCCTACATCTTTCTTTTAGCTTGTCAGCTCGTCAGCTATATTTTGTTAATTATAATTTCCTTTAAATGTGTTAATCCATTTTTCTGTAGAGCAGCTTGGTTAATAATTTAAAACTTTCAGATATATTCACAATGGTAAGATACCACAATTATATGTTATAATTTCAATGAATTAAATTCTATTGATAAATACCACAAAAAGTGAAATGTAAGTGTCACCCAAAAGATAATCGTCAGGAATAAATTGGAATAAATATGTTTAATATAATGTCAGTGATACTTGCTATGAATCCAGGTGTTTATTAAAAATGCTGCGAAGTTGTTATTGTTATATTTAGGCTCATGTTTAACAATTAATTTTTAGAGCAGTCTTATAGAACTTTTTAAATAATAAAATGTGTTCGTGAATTAATTGAGCAATTTGTTTTTCGTGTATTAAAAATAAAGTAATTCAAAATATAAGAGAAAAGTCCATTCAATTAGGTAATACTGCTACAAGGTCAACCGGAATTCATTGACGTGTTGATGAGTTTTTCGCCAGAAATCACGTGACGCCGATTGATCGTCCTCAGCTACTGTTTCCTGGATTGTTATTCCGGACAACCCTTGAGATTAAATATATATTTATATGGTTCGGTAAGAAAAAGGAAAGAAAATAAGTAAATGAGTATCGCTAACCAACTAATATTAGGTTGTTCATTTCGTAGTAGTAGTTTCAATAAGCCTTTTTCTATTTTTAGGATAGTACGGAAGAGGGATTATGTTTCTAAAATAAATGACGAAGTTCCCAAAGAAACGAAGAATGGAATATAACATTTGAGATAGGAGAAATAATTATTAATTAAATGTTCATGAACTCTTTTGTTTGGTTGTGTGTTAGTACAGAAGTGACTGGGAAAAAGTTTTGTGCGTGTTCGTAACAATGTATATGTCATAAAAATGTGAGACAAACTTTTTGAGCTTAAAAGTTAGTCAGATCGTTTGCTACAAAATTATTTTATCTTTAAGAATTAAAATGTTCAAATTATTTTTGTTACATCTTTTTTAGTATCTTTATTTTATAATAAAACTTCTGTCATGTTTCTCAAACAAATAAGAAAAATAAGTTTATGCTCCTCACACATTAAGTAAACATTTTCGTGGTTTTTACATTTTTGAATTTTAGGCAACAGTATTACTCTTCTAAAAACACATTTTTTGCATTGAATATACGTTGATATCAGAACATTTAATTCTATATAAATAAACACATATTTTGTTCCTATTCAATTGGTTGCTATGGCAACAGAATCAATACTATAGGAATTTAATAATCAAATTATTTAGTTATAAAAATACCAATGTACACAGCTAAATAATATTAAATAGAATGTTTTTAGAACTTCCAAGAATTGACTCAATTTAATTCTGTATTTTCTTTATACTTTTGTATAATACAAACACGGATAAATGTTGCTTAACTCATGATGATTGTATGTTAAATTACTATTACTTCATCAATTACCACAATGCATTAAATATATACAGAAAATTATAAAATGTGTCTCATAAATCTATAGTTAATTACTTTATGGCCAGTTATAATTGGAATTTTTTTTATAACAGTAATATTTTCAGTTCAAGCAATAATGAAGAATAAATTTTAGATTTAGATTTCTGATTGTTATGGTACACTTTCGTTAGTACTAGAAACATTCAAATAAACATTTTTGATTTATGTTTTACTATTTCAAATATTTATTTAAAATAATTAAATGAATTAAAAAAATTCATACCTGTTACCATATACAAAAAAATTCTTATTATATTATGATTTATTTTTTTAATAGAATTTACTGCTGGATACCAAACTTAAATATTTTAGTGTACATTTCTTAACAAAAAGTCTTCTCATAATGTTCATATTTATTGTTAATCAATATTTAAACTAAAAATACTATTCCTTTACAAAATGTCTTACTATTTCAGATTTTATCTCAAATAGATATTAACCTAATAAAAGTAATGCATTACGTTGTAAAAAGCATAAAAGACCCGAAAAGCCGTTCAAATCTTTTATTGAAAGCAATAAAATAAATCTCCCAAGTACTTTCTGTAACAGTACAGAAATCCACACTCTAGCTTCGAAGTCAATTGCTCAAACGTCTTATCCAAACATAATCATTAGAACTCGGGTGACTAGATATATTTCCTCCTAAACCCTTTATCGATAATATGGCCTTCCTTTAACAAGGAAGTAATAGTGGCTTTTACTCTAACTGTATAAAGACTTCGCCCGCATCTAGACTTCCTTCCGAACAGCCATTATTTTTTGTTTTTTGTCTTCATTTCAAAACAAACGTTAATCCTTAAGGATTACAATCAATATCTAAATCCATTTTCTAGGCAAAGTGCTAAATATTATTGCAAATAACTGTTTCATTTACGAGTCTATTTTAATTTAAATGCATTAAAAGTATAAGCTAAATCTCTAAATATGTTTCTGATTACAGAGATATGTTTAGTTCACAATATTTTTTTATAGGTGACTTCATAATATCTCTCAAAAGTTGATTTCCTACTTAAAAGAAAAAAATATTGTTATAGATTTGTTTTGATTGTTGCATCCTCGTTAGGTGTAAAGGGATTTTCCCAACTTATCTAATTACAAAGATAGAAAATTAATGCTAATGAGATGAATTTACTGCAAATTATTTACAAAACTTCAAAATTGAACGAAAACAAGAACAATACTCCATGAAATACAGGAAATGCAAAACATTTTGAAACGACATTCAAATAAATTTTAAGCAAAATTTTAGTTCCTAAAATACGTTTATTGTAATAAAACATAGAAAACTAACAAACATTTATTGGAAAAATTATACGGCTCTCGATTTTAATAACTACATCAACCAAACTAAATATTAAACATCAGCACAAAGTTACACGAAAATTACGTTTACTAAATAGTTTTAATCAATATGTGTTAATAAGGATAAAAAAGGAAATGCTTGAACAAATATAAATATGATAATTTTTTTACATATATTATTTTCAAGCAATCGTTGTGAATGTCCTTCAATATTAACAGAAAATTCCAACAATTCATACATTACATGGGTAAAAAAGTGATGATGGGGCATTCTGTTCTTAAATATACAGATAATTCTAACGTTAAAAACAAAAACAAAAATCTTAGAAACTTTTTCATTGTAAGCCTTAAAATTTCCAGTTATAGAAGCAATATTAAAAAGACAAAATAAATGTTAAGGTCTAATACTCAGTTAAGCAGTTCCCTTTAATCTAGAAAAGTAAACATATTTAATTTATGTTAATGAAAATTTTGTCCCGATATAATTACGAACGCAAAACTAAAGCTACATAATTTTATTTGAGAGAAATATGCATATTTTAACATACAAATTGTTTCCTTAATATATATATATATAAAGTTAATTAAAAAGAATGTAAATTGTGATTCATAAAGGATAGTAAAGCATTCATATAATATTATGTACATAAACTTTTTAGTGTAATATTAAAACATTTATGTTATATATTATTGAACAGAGTGTAAAAAAATTAATAATGTAATTTCAATAAATTTTAAATGATTATAATGAAAATATCTGTGTCTGAATTGAAAAAGAGTTCATATTTAGATATCCAAACGTGCGTGCAGACACGATGTATATATATATTATTAATCAAATAAAGTAGATAAAAATGAAACAATTATCAGATAAATTTTTTAAAAAAAGTTACTTTAAAAACCAATTTTCTTTTGAAAAGACAAAAATGTAAAATAGTTTTTTGAATGTTATAACAGGCTTTAGACAGTTACGCTGCGTTGCTCCATAAATATACGCCTGACTCTCCCTCTCTCTATCTGATTTGGAAACTCAGTCTGATTAATAATTTTCGCAAATTTAATGAAATTTCTTGCGAATAAAAATTTTGCACCCACAACTAAACTCATTTTTTTTAATTTTTAGAATACATTTCGTAAAGATTATATCATAATATTGAAAGAGAACAAATGAGTTCCACTTCAGATTAGAATATTTTTTTAATGTAACATTTGGATTAATGTCCCTCAAGAAATACGTAGGTACTATCAGCTACAACTTTAATTCATAACGGCCGTAATGTGAAAAATGCAAAATCTCTGAAATGTTATATATCCCTCTTTAACTTCCATATTACGTCGTGTGAATAATGTGAAATACATTTCAGCTTAGCTTAATTGAAAGATACGTTACTGTGCATGAAGATATTTAGTGTAATCATGGGACAAAAGTTAATATATTAAATTTAAAAAATGATAAATTATTAGTTCTATTAAATAAAATGTAATTATAATTAAAATACTTCATATTTTCATTTAGGGATAGTTTAATTAAAATTCATAGTGATCATAAATATACCGGGTAATTGATGTTATTTTGCATGAAATGTTTTAATATCAATAGTTATCATTTTTTAATGATATTGCATAAACACTTAATTTGAAACACTTTAGCTTTAATCATTAATTTAATATATGTAAGTTTAAACACAAATTGCGTTTCATGACAGTTTGAGAGATGAGTTCCAATTACTAAATAGCAACAAATAATAATTTAAAATATTTTTAATTTAAATTTATCCCACTCTTCTTTTCTTGTGTGTAACAAAGAAAAAGAATCAATATTTATACCTCTGATTGCAATTTTGAGCAAACAATTTTTCATTAAATGAGTAGCATTAATCATCTGATTTGTTTTTAATCCTCGTTTAATTTAATACTTTAATATTTTAATATAAATTACTTTTTTCTGTTGTAGGCAACTTTCTAAAACTCATTATGTTATTGATATGGAAAGTTAAGGTATTAAATTTGATACATCTATTTGTCTAAAGCATTTTCCTTCAACAACAATTTATCATCATTGTACTTAACAAAGTGATTAACTTTATTTTTTTAATTCTTAACTGAAATAAATATTTATATTTTATATATTAAATGCTGATTCATGAAATATTTTCACTTTGAACATGTTTCATTACCAATTTTAAAGAATTGAATAATTTGATGCATAAAACCATTAACTTTAATTATTGCTTTTATTTTTATTTTCAAATCTCTAAACAATTTATTTTCTTTCTCTATATAATTCATGTATATTACGGTTAACATTTTATGCTTTGAAGCACTGCTCACTTGTAACTTGCATTTTCACCACTGACAATTAGATTACAAAAATATGAGCCTGTTCTGTTAACATGATTTATATTTTAATTACTAATTCATGAAAATTACTTTTTGATAATTATTTATACCAAGTTGTTGACTTATTAAACAAATAAAATTTTGTATGTGTATTATCATCTCTCACATTACCTTTGCAGCAGTCGCGTTCTCTGTATCAAAGTGAAAGAAAACAGGAAATTCCCATGCGTCATTTTGTGAAATGTGTCTTTCGAAAGGTATAATTAGTGAAAAGATGCTGTCGTAATTTTAGAATCTGTAAATATACTTAATTTAAGGAATGTTATTTAAACTATATAATTATTGCTTTACCTGAAGAATCAGAAACAACATAAATAGAAATCATAAAAGTAATTTAAAATGATCAGATAATTGTTGAAATTATTTGAAAAAAAAATTGCAGAGACTTTACTTAGATCCTGTCTCTACAGAATTCTGATACTTACCGGTAAGCATTTATTCCTCTTATTCGAGGCAAAACACGATATCTGAGCAAATTTCCAATCTTACAAAACGCGTTCTGAAGGAGAAATACACTGCATGTATTTTCTGTTATGCAATGTTTCAGATATGGTATCTTCTACCGGCCCTGAAATACTAATCATTTGCGAAAATCATTCTAACCAATGTTTCCTTGCATGTGATTTTAATGTTCGTGATATTATTCCTTTCTGGTGCTGCAGTTTTTATGGTCAGCAGTATATGTATAAGTGAATTAATATATAGAATAATTTTTTCCCAATATTTCGCATTTACTTAGTAAAATATTAAACCTTCTCCATGATTTTACGTATTTCTATATTCCTTTCTATAGTATGCTCAATTCCACATTTAAAATTATATGATAATTTTAGTAAAACGTACCATTAGAATGAGTTCTCAAATCACAAAATGCTGGAGAAGCGGATTTACTTTGGGCACGGTAAAACATTGTTACATTTCAGAACATACTAATGAGCGCCAGTAACTGATCAATATTATGCAATTTAAGCCGACTGGTAAGCAGATGGACTGAGATTAAATAAGACAGCAACGAGATTATGTACATTTTAAGCTTTTAAAGGATTTTCCTTATGATGCTTTACTCCAAAATGGGATAAGGGTTTTAAAACGGTTGAGTAGTCTTACTTAACAGATTTCAGAGGTTCTCTTATCATTATATCTACGTGTTTATGTTGTTGAATACACAATAACACGCATATACATCATACATAATATTGATATATAAGAGTTATTATTACACATATATGTTATATACATACAGCTATTAATTTTAATACAAATTAAGTATATCAGATACATTATAATATATGTTATCAATTATATGCATATATAATACTTATAATATAGACATATACAGACACATCACATAAAAACATACATATATATGTATAAGCAGATAGTATATTACATATGAAAGAATAAATTGAAATACTTAAAAGTCAAAACCAGAAAGCAATGTGTAAAATGAAAGAAAGAATAAATGAAAAATGGCCCAGCAAGTCAAATAAGCACTCATGCTGAGACCGAATAAGATTAAATCTAGTCTTACACTCCTTACCTTGGAACTTAACCTTCCCTTATGACTTAGGTGAATTAAATCCAAATTAGAAAAGATCAATGATTAAAGATGCAAAACGTTCAAAGGATAAAATTCAAAATATAGCTCAAAAATTATCAAATCAAATAAAAATTACTACATAACTAAAGAAGTGAAGATTCAAATATGAGTAGTAAGACGGAATTTTCTTTAAGCTTCAAGATGGATATCACATACTCAAAATGAAAAAAATATAACACGTCATCACCATATAAATTGAAAAAACATTTAAAACATTGTTTGATTGGTAATAAATTGTTAATATATACATACATATATATATATAAATAATATATATATATATATATATATATATATATATATATATGTATACAAAACACACACGGCAACGAAGGAAGATACCAAGCAGCCTCACAAATAGCACGTACATTCATACTGGAAACGGGGATGTTACTATGAGCCGATATCCCAGAACCAAAGCATGGGTACTTGTCATTGCTACCGAAACGTCTCGGGTAAGTGTCTGGTATACCCTTCATTGTAAAGTCTTACATCGCTTTTATCTTCACAGAATTCAATTACTGAAACAGGTGAGTCTTCCAAGACTTGCCGTGTGTGTTGAATGGTTTCTTCACCAAATTGCAGCCTTCCCGTAATTTTTCATGTCTCTTAAGTTCAGTGATGAAGCAATCTTTACATGCAAAATGATGTTTCATATGCACAACTTGCACATTTTGGCCATAGACATTCCCACAGGGAGTCCACACACTACCCGTAAAACAGTACTTCAGTGTTGATGTGAGCAATGTCTTCGCATTGTATGAATGTATCAATATGTCTTCGTATGGGCAAGTATCGTGGCGTACAGTTTATTCATACCATACATCTTATCACTACTACAGGACTCTCGGAAGTATTGCGCATTTTTTTAGGATTTCTTACAGAAATGCTGAATGATATCCTGGAATAGGTTCCTGGAATGATATCCTGGAATAACATGATGGCACGCCATCTAATTACGAAGGGAACGTACTTAACCATTTGGACCGGATATTTAGAAATAATTGGAGTAGGTATTGTAACCCCGTCACAGAGATCATCTAATTTTTTTCAGGCATCAGTTATTTTCAGTAAGGTGCCATGAAAAACATTGTGTACAACATACCCGTAAAATATGAAATTGTCTTAGTGGAATGAATCTCCATCGATGCTGATAAGATACGCATCATGGACGAAAATAAAAATGTTTAAACTAGCAATTTTCGGTATACAATACATAGGTATAGAGCAAGCGGTGAACCTCTAGACGGCAAAGTAATTGGAAGCATAAAGTGTGAGTTTTCTTACGCATAGGTCATTTCTACCATGGATTTCAGAACGGATGGTACATACAGTAATAAGAATATGCGTGTTAAAAACCCTCTTTTACAGTAAAATGTTTTGAAGATTTTTCATATTTCCAGTGGTTATTGTATCAAAGAGGAAATAGAGTTTCAAATATATTTTCTATGAACAATGGAAAACCCATATATTTGGGCTATTTGAAATTTTTCGATTAGTTGAAACATGGCAGATTTCTAATAATGTCATCCGTGTTATCTTAAACTCAAGACAAGTAATTGCAATGTTTAAAACTTTTTAATTATTCATCCACGTAAACAAAGTGAAGTATGTATTGTTTCTCACATATTGTGAATTAGAATTGCGTTTTCTCGATTTCTATTTGTTAATTCTAAGTATCACATATCAGGGAAGATTTATCAAGTTAAACGTTTTTGCTCACTTCTTTGACCGTAAAAGTAGATTTTCTTAGTTGTTCTCTTATATCAGTCGTAATTACAAAAGCTACAACTTAAGCTACTCAAAAACGAATTGAATCCTGCATTTTAAGAAAACTTATACACTTATTATTATAAATATATTTCTTTTTATCTTTTGCTTCTAAATCCCAATTGAAACGAATGGAAGTACAATAATTTTAATATTGAGAAAAAAATATAATCCTTGTCATGATTAAAATATTTGAGTTTTGATACATCTATTTCATAAAAAAAATATTTTATTTTATTTACATTAGTATATCATGTAATTATTATAACTCTTTAAAAAAGGATTAAAACTTAAAATAAGCCTTAACAAAAAGAACTTAAAAAAATAATTTCCCCACAATTAACTATATGATAAAAAAATATACAAACCAAATTCTTTAAAATAATAATAAATAAAAAAAACTGCAGTAAGTCTTAGTGAGAAAAATTAATTAATGAAAGAAAGTTACTGAAAAAGAATTCATTTAAATAAATGGCAAGAAAACGTCAAGAAAAATAGCTATTAAAATTAAAATTGATCAAAAATTGTAGACAATGAATTAGTTTAAAACTCCATAAATGACTCGAGAAATTAATTCAACTTTTTGCAACGAAAACTAATATTAGGTGCATATTTTTTCAATACAAACTAATAATCTGTTCAGTATGAGTGATTGCTATTTATTAATAACAATTTAATGTAAGATCAGTTTGAGCTAGTTTAATAGTTCTTAACAATTTTATTGTTAAATTTAAGCATCATCAAATTTTTAGAAAGAAAATACTAGTTGTGTCGTATACAACGAAGAATTATTACCACAGCTAGAAGATCTCTTTTTTCGTAGCTTTTCTCTGTTGCTTCCTGGGTGGCTTGTTTACAACTTGTTTCCTAAATAAGTTTTGCTAGGTTTTCGAAAAGCTGATGTAGGAAGAAAAAAAAAATCTGAAGATGTCTGTTCATTCGTAAAGCATTGTTCAGATCCCTCGATAAATTACTCTTCTGTCATTTTAAAGCTCGGTCGATCACGAAACTTTTAGAGCGAAAGCGATGTCCGAGACGCCATTAAACTTCAGCTCTGATTTGCTCTATAAAACTTTGTTCGAAATTTATCGGTAACTACTAGTTCTGTAGGGAAGCGTTTCTCTTAGATATGGTTCAAATAATAAATGTTCTAATGATGTATTTCCTCGTATCTGGTACAATGAATAAACTAGATATGAAAGATACTCGGCTTAAAATTATATGTCTTGAATTCTATTAAATTTTACAGGATCTGATACACGTACTATGGTTTATGTATTATACCTTATACAAGATTCAAACGATTAAGAAAGGAAAAATTACTCCTTCAAGCGAAACTTCGTATAAAGAATATTCTGAAATTCTTATTTTCTTCCGTTAAAGCTTTGAACACAAGAATTGTACTCGTTCTTTGCTTGCCATTTTTTCGCCTTTTTCCTATTTTTTTTCTAAAATTTCATACTTGGATATGGTCTTAACTAGTCTATTTAGAAGTCAAAAAAACAATTTTAATTCTATAAAATAAAATAAAATTTTAATACAAATAAATAACTAAAACTCACGTTATCCGGTATTAAAATACATAATTTGAAAAATAAAAGAAATAAAAGAGAGATGAATATTTAAAATAAATTTCATGCAGATTTTCCTCCTAAGAAAAAAATCATTATTCAAAATGGATCAGTTCCAAAACAGTATATTAATTTACCCTATATGCAACGTATGATTACTCTTACTTCATTTGCTACTTTAAGGCTGAAATCGACTAAAGTATTAAAGTGGTACCTAAAACTTAGAACAAACATTTATAAATAAAATTTCTTTTTGTATTACAAATTTCATGCTATAAAAATACGTGTGTATAAATTTGACATACGTCACCTTTGTAATTTCAAAATAGTGTGATTAAATTGCAATATTACACTCGAGTTATACAGTTAAATTTCCTTTTAGCAATGCAATATTGGAAAGAAAATTGCATATTTAAGCAAAAAAAGGTGGATATAAATAAATAGTAAATAATTCAATCAAATACACTGATTTCTATGGGTGAGGGAAGTTAAATTAAGAAATAAATGCTTAAGAAGTTTTAACTAAAATGTTGTCAACTTTCTTTAACATTAACGTCGAAAATAATTCTAAGCCTTTAAAAGTAGATATTGTTTATGTATATAATATTTGCTACTCTAAGTAGATAAATCTTACCCTAATATGTTATCTTGATTTGTATAAAGATAGGGAAAATATTTAACACATAAGCTTTTTCTGTCAACAGTTTGTTAAAGAATCCAAGTAAGATTAATTTTCTGCATCAATTTTTTGATCAATGCATTACCAGACATGATAAAAGATCTTGCGACTTTTTATCGGTCATATTGCTGTGGAAGCTTTTAATTCACCTGACTACGGAGAAAGAAGTCATCAGGTGACCAAATGAAAAAGATCCCTCTTTACGAACAACAAACGAGGCTCGATGGGTTCATTAACAAACAACAAACGACTGAATATTCCAGAGTTTAAAAAGGAACTTACATATCAAACACGTAGGAATGTAGTAGTATAAAAAAAATATCCTAAAATGCTAGATATTCGAAAAAATATTTTCTTTTGAAATGACATTTTTTTAAAATTTGTATTGAATAAATTTGGTTTTTTTTTTTTCAGTAAAATGTTTTAAAATGCTTACCTTAAAAACTATTACGTGTGTATTTGTGTATATGGATAAGTGCATGCATGTGTTTATACGTGTGCGTAATCACTCATTGCAGTCCTAAAACTATGACAATTTTTTTTATTACTTTTGCCTTTATTATAATTAAATACTTTCTTTTTCAATTCGAATTTAAAAAAAACACATTTTCTCTTTAAATTACTAGTTTTTATACTTTTGAGTCCTTATTTGAAGCATTTTCCTTAAATTGCAAGTATTTTGTTAAATTTTAATTGTTTGTTTTATATGATTATGATATATTTAGATATTGTATACTATTATTGTGTCTTTTTACTTGATATTACTGTATTTATTTTCGATTTAGTATAACAATTCTTACTATATATGAATTCTTAAAATTTTTATTTTTCCTAAGGTCATTATATATATGATTTAGATATTCATGATTTAATTGTTTACTTACAATGGATATATATGGTACTATATTCAATTTTTACTTATACTATCATTAGTATCATTTCTACTATTTTATTCTGTGTTAAATATTATTTAAATATTTTGCAAAAATTAGCTGGTTTACAGATTAATCCCATTTCCATAATTGTATTTTAATTAAAGTTTTAAATAATTTAGAAAAATGCAGTTATTAACCTAAAATATAACATATTTTTAATGTATTAAATAAGTCTTTAAAATCATTTTAACTGAATAATTTTTGATAAATTATTATTGCAAATCAGCATGAGTATCAGAATAGAATATTTATTTTCATGAATTTAATACAATTGGTTCAACATAACGTTAAAAATTTCTTTCATGCAAATTTGAAATGAAACAAAGCTATTTTTTTAAAAAAAATATTTTAAAGTGATACTTTTCTAAAAATATTAGAAAAATCAATTGCTTGTTTTTTTCATTATCATTTTAATACCTCATACAACTATGAATTTGATAAATTTTATTATTTTGTGTTTGGATAAATAATAATACGTAAGAAATTTTATCGCAATATCTATTAAAATATACCCGTATCTAAGCATTACCAGAAGAAATATATTTTAATTATATTTGTAAGCTGCTATTATTAACTACATGCATGTATATTGTTACTTTTTGTTTTAAAGAGAAACATTCATGGAGGAAAGTGTGAGATTACATTAAATACTTTTATTATTTCGAAATAAAATAGTTCAACTTTCATAGTTTTTCAAATAAAGATCTGGCTTCAGGCTTTTTAGCTATATTATCCCAAATATCTTGTTTAGTCTGCTACAAATCTTATTTGGTTATTTATCTTACTGTAACATTATACATAAGATAACTCATAAAATTAAACACTAAATTTCTGTTCTTATTTGCTTTTTTTATTTTTATATAATGATTATTTAAAAAAGAATAACAAAATCAGAATCTCATTAGAAAAGAATTTTTCGTGAGACGTAATTCGTAATATAATATGTATCGTATTTTTCGAACAAATAACTTTGAAAAAGTACAAAATTTTAGAAAAAAAAATGTATCCTTATTATAATGTTACTTAAGCCAAATTTGAAATAAATCTGTTATAATTTTTGTATGTTATGCTGATTGCAAAGCATACTCTTAACTGGCCATTCTTAATATTGGACACATGTAATCATGTGTTTCCAGCAAAACTCATGTTTCAATGAACAAGTGCTAACTTTTGATTTTTACTCAAACCTTTATTTTTTAAATCAGTTTTTGTAAAAAAGCAAATTGAAACGAATTCCAATTTTACATATTTATTTATATTTTTTTACAAATTAGTATTCTTTAAAAAAACATACTTTTCTGCAATATTAACTCATATAAATAAAAAATGAGCATAATTTTTAATTATGTACACTATGTGAGAAATTCATTTTTATTTTGAAATCATTTGCAGTAATTTTAATACTAGAATAAAAATACCTAATTATTGAACATTAATTTAAGGAACCAGTGTGGTACAGTTGAATCCTTTGACTTAATTGAAGACACGTAATTTAAAGTCTCATGGGTCCATCATGATCGAAGCCCATTACGAATGCAGAATTTCTAACAGAGTCGTTGTAGTGTCAGGGATATCGAATAATATTAAGTGTTTTAGAAAAAAGAATATTGAAATTTTTTTATCATATAGCAATACCTATTAATTTATTAGGTAGTTTTTCATGTCTGTTTCTTTTTTCCTAAAAAAAACTTTACAATATTTTTCTCACTCTAATTTATGAAACTTTTTAATATTTCAGGGATGTTTCCTCTTCGATAAATGGCTTCGGAATTCTGAAACAATTCTGAAATTAAATTCATCAAATAAAAACTTAAAATCTGACTATAGACTATCGATTGTAGCAAGAATATCAATTTCTTTTTGTTTTTTAGCTTATCGAAGAGATGTTATTTGTGACTTTAGATAAACATAGAATTTACTGTTATGTGTTCCAAGGATTCGCAGAAATTCTTACGGGAGAAAAAAACTGATACTGATATTTTATTCTCCGAATGAAACACACTAAAACAGCAACTGTCTTTTCAATATATATGGTGAACGAAATGACACATTACCAATCGTATAAAGGGATTGGATTTGAAAAGCACTCTTGTGAAATTTCTGTTCAATACCTTAGACTACTTGACGTTATAAAAGCATTAATCATACGACTACTAATGATGAATAGCTTTTCATAAGATACGACATTTCATGGAATTTTCACTGTTGGATTCAAATGTATCTGCTTTTAACGTCTTAGATCCGTCTTTATTTCTCCCACTGAAATATCTTGAAACATTTCTATAATTCTGTCAACTTCTATTCAGAAATATTGTTTCAACAAGGTAAGACATAAATTCAAACTTATACATTAGTTATCTTGAAGGGTTTTCGAACTCTTAATATTATATGTTGTTTTTCCTCTATATATTTTTCTGATATTATTCCCAAATAATGTTAATGCAAAAATGTAATTTAAAATACATATATTTATATGTATTTTTCTAAATTTATATTTGCTTATCAATAGAACAAAACGTAGTTATCAAATTAATAAATGTTCAGTATAGTTGAGAGTTCTATGCGCAATTCTAAAAAAAGGATGTAATAAATATTGCTTATAAATGAATTTAATGGAAACTATAAGACTCCAGAATATGGAATTACTGACTTGATTAAATTAAATTTGTCAACGCAATTGATCATTTTCTGTTGAAAGAGATATATATCATATTTTCTACTAGCACGGAGGTATGGGGCAGATCTGTTAGAATTATAAAATATTAATTATTTGTTGCTATAATTAGAATGTATAAATCATTTACTATTAAAATTAGAAAATAACTTATATTACAATAGTAATGCAGTTAACAATTATTTCAACCTAGTAATAAATTCGATTGAAGTTAAATGTTTTGTATTTCTTACTCATTGTTTTAAAACAAAATTTCAAAAAAGTAACAAGAATAAGATTTTCCTTTCATGGAAAATAAATACTTCGTTGGATATTAAATAACAAATGAAGCATTTTCACTTATATTCCTTAATAAATAAACCTCTACGTAATTTTAATTGTAATTCAATAGATAAATCAATCGATAATAAATCATTTGACAACTAAAATTCTGGTTTCATAAGTTTTGGAATAATATATGTATAAAAAACAGTGTGCTGAATTTCCTCCCTTTTTTCAAAATTAAGGTAAATTCCATAATTTCTTAATTATCATAAAAGTACTTATTTCTCTTATTTTTTTATAAAGAAGCGTGGAATCAATCAATTTTTTTTTCTTTTATCCTTCGTGTAATGAGAAAGGAAACATTTGAAGCGGTAATTAATCAGTAATTACTATATTTTACTAAAAATGTTTGTAAGGCAACTGAAACATTAAGATGATTAAAAATTATGTTAGAAACAGATAATGCTTCACTGATTTAATAGATGTATTATGTATGGGAATTTGGTAAATGGAATGCTAGAAAATTGAGTTTAAAATTATACATACACGTGTCATGCCACAGAGGAAAATATCTGTATTTGCGTTTTTCTTAAGATGCAGTTTATTAGTATTCTAGTACACGTTTCAAAAAATCTACTTTAACCGTAACATAGAACGCTTGAGAAAATTGAAAAAAAAAGTAAATTTAAGCGTTTTTAATTAAATTTCGTTTTTTTTTTTTAAATTATAATTTGGGTCAGTATACAGAATCTTGTCAAAAAATTATCGAACTTCTCATTGGTGTCCTATATACCTCCATTAAGTATCACTTAACTTGCAATTTTCATAATGTATCATTCTGTCTATAAAGTTTGAATTATTAACATTATTAAGAGATTTGGGAGCATTTTGTACTATTAATAGGTCATCTGTGTTTTCTTTATTACTAGCTTGAATCTGTTTTGACGTTGCATACAGTCTGATATTCATCTCACAATTAAATTTGTTTTTTCTTTCTAAGTAGCTGATTGCGGTCAGTTGATCATTACCACGAGCTCTATTACCTAAGGTTTGTAGTCGAATGTAATTTGGAAACGTTTATTTTTAGAATTCTCCCAACACAAGATGTCATATACAAAACAGGGATTCGTCTGAAATGTCGATACATTCCAGTATCTACGATCGTCTTTCAACACATTATTTTTGTCTCACATGCCTCTGCTGTACAGTCAGTGATCGTCGTTTCCACAGTCTGTAGTGCTGCATACTTCATTGCATCGTCCTCGTTGAAACTTGCCTCTTTCAAAGTAAATTACATTTCTGAATCAGGTTACATGATGCAGAAGCATGCAGGTTACGAGGAACGGAGAACCGCAGTCCGGATGTAACACCTGATATTATTTCCATTATCTTCCTTTTGTAATCTTATTTAAAACAAATATGAAGCAAAAGTCTAATTAAAAGAAAGTAACGCACATATATCAACCAAGTTATTTTATTTATATCCATGAATAATAAGTGTTGAATCCCTGACCTACTTTATCTGTAAGAATGGTCCCTTCAAGCGTTTGATTTAACGATTAATACTATATAGGCTACTTTTCTTACCGAACAAATCAGAATAATTTTTTTAGAATATTTGCATTTGGGAGTTCAGATTCTTGGGTCTGAGTAGATTATTTTTAAATGTGATAAATTAACTTCTTAAACTTCAAAATACCGTCGATATTCTTTGTGTATACATTCCGCTTCACTAATTTTCAGCTCCAGTATTACATTCTTTGCTGATTAAAAATATATTCACTACACTTGACTAATTTTATTCCAATCTACATAAATCACGCTTTATCTTTTGGGAGAAAATTAAATTCAGCCAACTTAATTTAAAGTAGCTAATGTTTTAGTTGAAGAGGGAAAATGCAATACCTTCTACAGCATATGATCTATCCAACCTCCTTGCATATCAAGTTCTGATACATTCTGTATTTCTTCCGACCCTAGACATAATACGACCGTTACGCAAGAAACTTTGATTGTGATATCCTCATAAGAAACCAGTTGCATAACTCCCCTTTTATACAAGTGTAGATGGCGTTAATCCCCATTGCATCATATGAATTCCCTGAGAGTTAGTGATTGTCATACACCGTCGTACTGCAGCGTTCATGCAAATTTTATTTTTGTTTTCTTTTAATTCCGTATAAAAAATTTTCATGCCCAGCAGTGTAATTTAATATTGATCTGCATTTATATATTGAGAAAATCTTAATTTTACTTTTGTAATAAGTAATTCTGTAAGTTAACGCCTGCAATTTCTTTAATACAAATGCATTTTACATTAAATTTACTATTTGTTTTTTTCTGCAACTGAGATTGAGTTACGTTGCGACACATCATTAAATTGATATACACTCATTCATGATTAAAGGGACATTTAACTGCTGATCCGTCATCATTTATCTTATACCAAATCATAACCGCGAATTTAGAAGCTGTAATGTGATCAATTGCAAGCTTCAAATTACATATTACATATTCATCAATATGAATAGCTGTAATGCAAATCAGTGCATGAAACCTCCAGAATAAATGAAGCCAATAACCTTAATAATTATAATATATATAAATCAGAATGCTCATCGATATGTGTCATTATAGAATATTACATATTTATATTTTACCCCTCGTAATCCAATGCAACTGTTTATAACAGTTTATATAATAAATTTGAAGGTATTGTATTGCATTTATACACCATTCCTTCTATGTACATAATTGTAAAAATATTACCCAAATAGTAATTAATATTAAAACACATTCTATTTCATATGTTTATAAACATTTTCAAAACACAGGTAATGTAAATTCACAGTACATAGGGAGAATATGAGATATTGTATCTTACCGTCTGAAGTGTGGATTAGTGTTCGATAAATATGTATTGTTGAATTGGAAACGCTATGATAGGGTAATATCGAATAAAACTAGGAGTTAAATAACACATTCACTTAATAAAAATTTAAGCGTAAAATATTGCATACCTTAAGGTATAATATGAATAGTAATATGGATTTTATGTCAAAAATATATCTGATTTCTTTGAAACAAATCCATTAATGATTTCATAATATTAATAAACTATATATATGTGAAGAAATAAAACAAAAAATGATAACAATTGCCTTTTAAAATTCATTTAAAATTTGACAAAAATTTCAAAAGTAATATCGAAAAACGAATAAAAATATCACATCAACAATTAATCATGATTGATTATAAAACAACTTCCAAATAATAAATATATAAGAACCGAACTATTTCAACTACACTATTTTAAGATTATGTATGTTTAAGGGATTATATTTAATTCAATACCGACTAAATAACTTTTCAACTAAATAACAAATTTTTCTGTCTGGTTAAGCCGCATTTAAAAATTATTTCCATAAAATGAGCTAATCTACAATTATATTAACTAATGTAAATTAATATATTAATTTAATTACCTTCATAAATTAACATAACATAAATAATATCCATTATAATTCTCAGAAAATTCACTGAACTATTTACAATCTCAAAATAAAAATAAAAAGTATTACATAACTGTTTTTGTTCTTAATTATCATAATCAAAAGAAATAAATCCGTGTCTACTATTTTCTTAAGCAATTGATGAAATACTACGAAACAATATTTGATTGGATATGTCGATGTCTCGAAAAGAACGCAGCTCACCATAAATCTACGAAAATATGCCAATAATATTTTATAAGGAGTTACATTTCCATTTTAGATAATTTTTATGAAGAGTTCAAAAGTCTTCGTCCAACTTTTTTATTTGAAAATAAAAAGGACGGCTGGTATTTTTGAGAAAAATAAGTGAAACACCTATTTGCTCAATATTTTTAAAATGCCCCAGATACTTTCATTCATTTAAAATTAATCATGATCATTTATATTTTACATCAAAATGATATTGAAACAATTACAACTTGTAATCCTTTTCCAATGTTGAAATTTATTTCAGGACGAAATAATGACCAGCCAGGATGGCTTCGGGAACAAACATTATTTAATGCTCAACACGTTCCACAACACAGGACAGGATACAAATACATAAATAAAACACAGATTCACGAACATGACTACATCGTTCTTCTTACCAAGTCTTTCGCCTTCGATTGCGCTTGCGCTCGCTAGTCGTCCTGCTCGCCAAAAAGAACATGTGGCGCCATCTGGCTACCGTTTAATAGTTACATGGAAGGTAGTGGTAAATTACAGTGTTACAAACTTTCTTTTTTTTTTCCTTATGTACCCAGTACAGTTCTGGCTTTATGCATAGTGAAGGTGCGTCATTTAGCATGTGAAAGAAGATATAATTTTTGAGGAGTCAAGTAGAAAGTGATACTCCTCTTATTTTGTCCAAATAAAAATTGCGCGACAGTTCACTTACCTGCATAATTTATTCAGGTAAGATACAAATATTATCTTTATTTTCCATCTTATCACAAAGCTTAATGGTAAGCAATCATTTGTCCTAGAAGAAAAAGTTCTCACATGCTCTGCTGTAGACGAAGCTTTAAGATGCTCTAGCTGTACTTGAAGCTTCCTTTTCACCGAATTTTCCTTACCCTAGAGTTATAAGTTCTCACATGCTTTTACTATAGACAAAGCAACCATTTTTAAGGGGCTTTCGAAATCTGGAATTTTTTTTCTCTTGACTGCAGAGCTTTTCTCATCAATTTCATTTCCTTTTCTATAGCATTTAGATGGATATGATGTATCTAGATCACAACACTTAGCCAATAACAACAAAACACTTTAACTAACGTTCTAATGTTCCCTAACAGTAATTCCTAAAATAACTTTCCAACAATTGTAGAAATGTCTGATGATGTTATAAAAAAAATTAAATTATCTTTTATTATATATACGTAATACGAGGATAAATTATATTCCAAAACAGTGTCACAGTTTGAGAAATAAAATATTTCCATGATCCGTGCTTTCAAAGTTAAGATTATGTGAAGGAATGAAAAAATTTAAAATTTAAAAAATAAAAATAAAAATATTTGAAATGAAACTATTACTTAGAACTAAGAATTTATGTAAAAATAGATAACAATTTCAAGATTTAATTATAAAATAAAAAAAAAAAAACATAATACGAAAAAAAGAGAAAATTCCAAAAATGAAAATCCTTCAAAGATAAGCAAAAAAAAAAAAAATAACTAAAATTGTTCCATAATATACACCTGAGAAAAATTTAAAGTCATTTTAAGATATATAGTTTGAAAATCGTAATCTCAATCGATAAAATTGTATTATGTATCGTTTGGAATATATGGGAACAGGTCATACAGACAGAAGGAAAATTTATTCTATAAAGTGTAAAAATTCAAGAATCCCTTTTAATCAGAGCCTCCAAAAGTATTTGGTGTTATCAAAATGATGCGAATACCATTAATGATTACGTTAAACATAATACGAAATTTTTCAGTTTGAGAGCATTTAAAAAAGGCTCAACTGTATAAACATATTCCGATCAAAAACAAGTAAACAAAATTGATTATGCAGAGTACTAAAATTTTAAATTTTAATCCTTAAAAATAATAATTTTTTTAAAGCTTAGAACAAAAATATGTGTCTGTAAACGTAAGCTAGGTCTACAGCTATAGCACTAAATAGATTAAGATTTCATATTCTAAAAGATCTTGAAAATTTTGAAATATTTGTGTATCAGAAATTATTTAAAATATTTGTTGAATACAGCTATTAGTAAGAAAATTGTTAAAAATTAGAAATCGCATCTCAATATCCTCAAAATTCCCCCAAAAACTCATTAAGTCAAATATTAAATATGTTATTAAACTGAAACATCGTACGAATTTCGATGAATACACATTAGAAAAATCTAGGTTTAATCATCTTTCAAGCAATTTCCTGTGAATTTCTTAATACTGTTGAATCGTTCGTAATTATGAATATTTGATGAATAATTCCTATGCAAAAAGTGTAAAATCTTTGTACCTATGGGTCGGTGAAATTATTGATCCTCTATTATTGAATTTTAATTATTTTAAAATTAAACGCGTCTCGTATATCATAAATGTTACTTTTCTTGATGTCAGAAATAATATGTGGTATTTCACTTCTACTAATATGCGTTCCATTAATTTCTGTTAATGTTCTGTTCGGCTTACATTTTCAAAAATATTGAGATAATTTTGATTTTTTTTAATTAGTAGTAATTGAATTTCTGTGTTGCTGGGATTATTGTTATTTCTGTTGAGTACTGAATGAATGCTTAGCTTCTAATATCATTGTGTGATAGTTTTGTTTCACAACCTAATAAGCAACATAATGTATAATATACTACCTGTAATTCTAAATCAAGGTATTTAACCTTATACGCATAAGAATTCGTTTATAATAAAATCAAATAGTTAGGATATAAAATCGTTACTTGCCTAATAATTCTTATATTTATGATAAGTCATTGGTTAGTCTATGTATCTCTATAATAAAAGGAGTTAATATGGTTTGATTTATTAGAATGTAAATAAAGTTTAGTTAGACTGTTACAGGCTTGTCGTTTTTAAGACAAACTTTTGCAAAGTTTGTATATTTTTTTATTCAAATTAGTAAAATTTCTTTGCCTGACTAATTCAGTGAGGATCTTGAATTCGTTCAAATTTATTATTCTTTCCAAATTACTATTACCATGAAAAATTAAAGGTACATTACCATATCTTCTATATATATTGATATCACTTCACATCATGATAGAATGCTAACCCATGTGTCGGGTAATACATGAAAAGCTGTCCATCAATTAAAATTGTAATTTTGCACCAAGTTAAAAGAGACATCAATCTTTTTGTAAGTGTGGATTTAAGTATATTTTTGTTTTAAACTTTTTTTTCTAAATTTTGTAAATGGAAAAAATTGCTTTAAATGTTTTAATTTGGAAAATTTTGTCTCAATTTTTTTGTTTCCTTTTGCATATTCTGTTTTAATTTATTTTTTTGAGTGATCCCTTTTTTACCCAATAAGATGCACTGAGGAAGGTAAAGTACCAAAGAACACGTTCAACTTCACAATGCAGTTTCCAGTCTGTTTGTGCATGTTTGATTTTGATGGGTGTTCATTCAGGTTTTCAGTGCATTTTTCTCCTTTCATATAATTCATGAATTCTTTCAAACCTATATATATATATATATATATATATATATATATATACTATTTTAAACCTTTGGAGAAAAACTTATAACTGTAAAAAAACATCAGATTTCATAAAACATTAGTTCTATCAGCTAGTAGTTATAACGCTAAGTAAAACAAATACATTATCTAATTTTCTGTTCATTATTTTATTTATGTATTAATCCTAATTAAATAAACTTTGAGAATTTGTTCTTAAGTAATAGAAATGCCAGTGATTCTAAAAAAATATTTTTTTATATAAGGTGTGACTATTAAATAACGAAACTGAGACTGTACGAGTTAAACATTTTATTTTCATGTCATACGAATTTAATTATTAACACCTACAATATACACACATCCTCTATCTTTACAACACTCCATGCAAATCTTCCATTGTTCGAAACAGTGTTAGAAGTTTTCTTCTGTCAGCTCCTTCAGAACGCGTGCCGCTTTTTTCCTTCTAGCTTCAATGGACTCAAATCTTGTTTCTTTTAATGTAAATTTCACCTTAGGAAAGATATAGAAATCCAGGAAGGATATGGATAGTTGAATATTGAGATGATGTGATTGGATAGATAACTTTTGAAAGACAATGCAGAATGAGCCAGTGCTTTGTCTTGGTGGAAACATTTGCCATACTGATTCTTTGTCAACTCTTAGTCTAGTGTCAAGAATTACTCAAATACTTAACGACAGTCAGATCGAAACGTATTACTGATTTGTTTTGGTATTTTGATCCATTTTTCTCGTGAAAAGGTGATCCGGCCTTAATTTTTAAACCTCTCAAAAACAAATGCTTGCGATACGCATTCATTGTTATCCACTTTTGTCAAAAAATTAGAAGTTTTTTTTTGTAGCATTTTTTCTAAGTTTCATGGGAAATGTTTCAAAATTTCGGTGCTCAAGTATTATTTTTCTGGCCAAATGAAATTATAAATCTAATGTGAATGAAGATACGGCATATAGGATCTGTTTACACAAGTAATAAGCACAACATTCGAAATAGAAGGCTTCATGCTAAACAGTTCTTTGTCAATATCATTTGGCCAATGCGTACTTCTTCTATATTAGTATCAGTATAGTTATTTAGTAGCTACTCCTCGATGTAAAGAAAAATCATTTATTTTTAATTAAAATATGTGCACATAAGTACGTAGAGATCCATTCAGACCAGAGCAGTTAAGAACAAAGAAGATATATTAAAAATAAAACTATTTTGATGTTAAAATTGAGATTTTTAATTTATATTTGCTAAAAGTAGAAATGAATTATGTTCGCTTTCAAAAGTATCGAATCCAATGTATGGAAATAAAAAGAATGCAACTAAATTAAATTTGCAAAAACAAATATCGTTTTCTTTTAGGATATACAGAAAAAATGAATACTTATCAATTAAAAAATGCAAATGATTGCTGAATTACTTTGTGAAAGTAGTTCATCAATACTGAAACCAAAAAGAAAGAACTTCGTCTTGTTGCATTTTCTGAAATGATATATTTATACTGATCCAAAATCCTTTTTATCTGGTTTTAACGCATGCATCTACCTCAGTCAGCTGTAATTCAGAAATCTCCAATCCTCAAATTTCTCTCCAAACATAGTCCCAAAAGGGAATTTTTTTCAACGGAGAATTCAACAGGAACATTTTCTTCTGAAAAGATTTAGTGGATGAATAAATCAATGATCTGAAGGAGGAGTTTCGGCAGCGGTAAGCAAAAGGTAGCTACTGGCGCGTTTGCAGCAGCGAAAAGCAGCCAGCAGCGAATGGAGCAACGGCTGGTAAAATACCAAAAGGTTTTAGCGCCAAGTACTTGCGTTTACTTTTGCCGCTGCTGCTGCTGCTGCCAGCAGGCGGCGGCAGGCGGCAGGCAGGCAGGCGGTGCAATGGCAGTTTGCGGTGAAAGTGGTGCCGCAATGTTCTGAAGCCACGGCCAAATGTTGCGCTGCATGTTCGTATAGCGGAAATGTTTTGCGCTTAGCTTTTGCCAAAAAAATAAATTAAAACAGAATATGCAAAAAGGAAACAAAAAATTGAGACAAAATTTTCCAAATTAAAACATTTAAAGCAATTTTTTCCATTTACAAAATTTAGAAAAAAAGTTTAAAACAAAAATATACTAAATCCACACTACAAAAGATTGATGTCTCTTTTAACTTGGTGCAAAATTACAATTTTAATTGATGGACAGCTTTTCATGTATTACCCAGACACATGGGTTAGCATTCTATCATGATGTGAAGTGATATCAATATATATAGAAGATATGGTAATGTACCTTTAATTTTTCATGGTAATAGTAATTTGGAAAAGAATAATAAATTTGAACGAATTCAAGATCCTCACTGAATTAGTCAGGCAAAGAAATTTTAATAATTTGAATAAAAAAATATACAAACTTTTGCAAAAGTTTGTCTTAAAACGACAAGCCTGTAACAGTCTAACTAAACTTTATTTACATTCCCAATAAATCAAACCATATTAACTCCTTTTATTATAGAGATACATATAGACTAACCAATGATCTCATAAATAAGAATTCATTAGCAAGTAACGATTTTATATCCTAACTATTTGATTTTATTATAAACGAATTCTTATGCGTATAAGGTTAAATACCTGATTTAGAATTACAGGTAGCATATTACATTATGTTTATTAGGTTAAACAAAACCATCACACAATGATATTAGAAGCCAAGCATTCATTCAGTACTTCAACAGAAATAACAATAATCCCAGCAACACAGAAATTCAATATTTAATTAAAAAAAATCAAAATTATCTCAATATTTTTTGAAAAATGTAAGCCGAACAGAACATTAACAGAAATTAGCTGGAACGCATATTAGTAGAAGTGAAATACTAAATATATTATTTCGACATCAAGAAAAGTAACATTTATGATATAATAGAGACGCGTTTAATTTTAAAATAATTAAAATTCAATAATAGAGGATCAATACTTACCGACCCATAGGTACAAAGATTTTACACTTTTGCATAGAATTATTCATCAAATATTCATAATTACGAACGATTCAACAGTATTAAGAAATTCACAGAAATTGCTTTGAAAGATGATTAAACTCTAGATTTTTCTTAATGTGTGTATTCATCGAAATTGCAATGATGTTTGTAGTTTAATAACATATTTATTATTTGACTTAATGAGTTTTGGGGGAATTTGAGGATATTGAGATGCGATTTTAATTTTTAATAATTTTCTTAATAATAGTTGTACTAACAAATATTTTAAATAATTTGAGTACACAAATATTTCATAAAATTTTCAAGATCTTTTTAGAATATGAAATCTTAATCTATTTAGTGCTATAGCTGGGTAGACCTAGCTTACGTTTACAGACACATATTTTTGTTCTAAGCTTTAAAAAAAAAATTATTATTTTTATGATTAAAATTAAAATTTAGTACTCTGCATAATCAATTTTGTTTATTTGTTTTGATCGTAAGATTATGTTTATACAGTTGAGCCTTTTAAATGCTCTCAAACTGAAAAATTTCGTATTATGTTTAACGTAATCATTAATGGTATTCGCATCATTTTGATAACACCAAATACTTTCTTTTGAGGTTCTTGATTAAAAAGGGATTCTTGAATTTTTACACTTTATAGAATAAATTTTCCCTTCTGTCTGTATGACCTGTTCCTACATATTCCAAACGATACATAATACAATTTTATCGATTGAGATTAATGATTAAAATCCATATATCTTAAAATGACTTTAAATTTTTCTCAGGTGTATATTATGGGAACAATTTTAGTTATTTTTTTTTTTTGCTTATCTTTTGAAGGATTTTCTACTTTTTGGAATTTTTCTTTGCTTGCATATTATGCTTTTTTTTTTTTATTTTATAATTAAATCTGAAATTGTTATCTATTTTACATAAATTCTTAGTTCTAAGTAATAGTTTTATTTCAAATATTTTTATTTTTATTTTTGAATTTTAAATTTTTTTCATTCCTTCACATAATCTTAACTTTGAAAGTTAATGGATCATGGAAATATTTTATTTCAAACTGTGACACACTGTTTTAAATATAATTATCCTCGTATTACGTATATATAATAAAAGATAATTTAATTTTTTTATAACATCATCAGACATTTCACAATTGTTGGAAAGTTATTTTAGGAATTGTTAGGAACATTAGAACGTTAGTTAAAGTGTTTGTTGTTATACAGTTGTGATCTAGATACATCATATCTATCTAAATGCTAGCAGAAAAGGAAATGAAATTTGATGAGAAAAGCTCTGCAGCCGCAGAAAAAATTCGGTGCCTTTAAAAAAATGGTTGTCTATAGTAAAAGTATGTGAGAAACTTATAACTTGTAAGGTGCCTGGTGAAAAGGGAAGCCGCGGCTGTTAGAGCATCTAAAGCTTCGCCTACAGCAGAGCATGGTGTTTTCTAGGACAAACACATTGCTTACCATTAAGCTGTGATAAGATGGAGGCCAAAGATATTATCACCTGGTCACTATGGTAAGTGAACTGTCGCGCAATTTTTATTTGACAAAATAAGTAGAGTATCACTTTCTACTGACTCGTACTCATATCTCTTTCGCCATGCTAAATGACGCACCTTCACTAAGTATAAAGCCAGAACCGTAATGGCGAAGGAAAAAGAAAGTTTGTAAATAATTCGTAATTCTACCACTACCTTCCATGTAAATTCATTAAAACGGTAGCTGTGATGGGCGCTACATGTCTTTATGAGCAGGACGATTAGCGAGCGCAAGCGCAATCGAAGGCGAAAGACTCGGTAAGAAGAACGATGTAGTCATGTTCGTGAATCTGTGTTTTATTTATGTATTTGTATCCTGTCCTGTGTTGTGGAACGTGTTGAGACAATAATGTTTATTCGAAGCCATCCTGGCTGGTCATTATTTCGTCCTGAAATAAATTTCAACATTGGAAAAGGATTATGCATTATGCCCAACGTAAGCATGACTCGTCGGACATTTTTTCTTTGATCGGCTTACTACGTGTAGTTCCTGTGTGTGTCGCCCTGACATCATTTTGGAAAGTGTGAAGTGCACTTTTGTTGAAGCTTATCCTGGCTGGTTCATTATTTCGTCCTGAAATAATTCTTACCATTTGAAAAGGATTACATTATGCCCGAACGTGGCCTGACCACGGACATTTTTTTCCCTTTGATCGGCTTCCAGCACTACGTGTATAGTTTTCTGTGTGTGTCGCCCTGACATTTATTTTGAAAGTGCTATGTAAAGTGCACTTTTTGTTTTATTTGGTTGAAGAAATATCATCCGATATTTAAAGTGAAAATTACTTGATTTATATTTGAAGAAATATCATCCGATACATTTAAAATGGAATAGAAGAAATATCATCCGATATTTAAAATTGAAAGATTGTGATTACATTTGAAGAACTATCATCCAATATTTAAAGTGAAGAAGAAATATCATCCGATATTTAAAGTGGAAGATTGCGTGATTTATATTTGGAAAAAAAATATCATCCGATATTAGTAAAATAGAAGAAATATCACCAAGATATTTTAAAGTAAGAATTAAATTCATCATCTTTTGTGAAGTACTCGATTTGTGTGGAAGAAATAACATCCATATTTCTGTGCGTGAGTGAAAATGCTTGTTTGCAATAATCATATTTCTCGATTTATATAATGTTTCAAATCTAGTTATTTTATCATTTCCATATTACTTGGATATATTAATAGTTTTCAGAAAATTCTATTTTTGTGTGATTTTAAAGATCTCGTCCTTGAGTATATATATTGCTGGTTAATTGATTTTTTTCTGCACCAGTTTCTAAAATTTTATCATGCTTTCACCAAAGTTATTTAAACTATATTGGTCTATCAATTGTACAAAATTTAAATAAGCATATTTTAAACATTAGAAAGTATTATAGTATAATCTTCCAATAGAATGATAAGAATGTCACTGTTTTTTGGACACTGTTGCTTATAAACGAATGATTGTTACATTCTGGCAACTGATTATTTATATCTCCGATTATATGATGTGTAGAAATTAAGTGTTTTCAGAATATTATATTTCATCATAGCAACTCAATTTTTTGCATCATTTGTAAATGTTTTTGTATAATAAAGGTCTTATATTCTTAGTATCACATGAAGGATATAATTTCAACTGTTTCCAACATGTAACTGTTTTTCATGCTTTATTTTATACTTTATTGTACTCTTTGGAATTTATGAAAATTTTATTTAGGTTTTCTCAAAAAATCATATATGTGAATAATTTTGTTTATGTGCACTCCATGTGAAATTTTCATTAGTTATATTTCAAGAAGGTAGTTGTTTAATGAGTATTTAATTCTTAATTAGCTTAATTGGGGAAAAAACTAACTGAACTTACACCTTTAAGCTTACATTAAAAAAAGACTTTTATTTAGATAATTGTGGTATCAGATAAAATGGCATTTTATATGCAAGAAGATTGACTTGGCAATTTAGCAATAGAATTAAAAGTTTCTGCTACTGATGATAAAATTATATCGGACTTACGTGACAAAATCACTACTTGTACATTCTTTTGGTGGATAATGAAAGCAGTTTGTCAAGAAATGTTAGATAACATAATTGAAGAACGTAAAATGCTGGATAGCAATAAGAAAATAGAAATGGAACGAAGGAACAGAGAGAAAGCATTTGAGCTTGAAAAGCTTAAACAAGGGCAAAATCCTCTAAACGTCCATAGATAATCCTACTCAAATCAATTCTAACCCCGATTGGATTGTTCGCGTTACCCACACGGTTCCTGATGGTATGACATGTCATTGTTCCTACCAATGTTTGAAAGCGCAGGCCAGCTTCTGGAACGTACCTGCAGATTTTTGGTACGCTACCACTGGAGTCCTCCAGCGAGGCTGCTTGTGATTGATAAAGCGAGAGAACCAGAAGAAATGTCAGAAATTATGCCCATATCTCGCGGCCATATTATTACAAAGATTTGTTGACAGCAGAGACCGATTTAGAGTTCTTTTTAGTCGGCATCAAAAAACGGAATAATTCCACCTGGAGAGATTTCTTTTGAGCTTTAGAACCCACTTAGTTACAAAAAGAATTAGGAAATTAACTCATTTGACAGGTTACAGATCTCATCATTGCAGATCAAATTAAGAAAAAAGTGTCCAGCAGACTATAAGAATCATTATTTAGATAGCTGGGAAAAACCAATTGATCCTGTTGCATTAGTAGAAAAGCTGGACTTATATGAAAATATGTAAATCTCCTTCACAAAAGTAGTAAATTTCTCCAAACACAAGAGCTATACAAACCTTGGTTTCCTAGAAATACCAATAATCAAGAATTTAGGAAAACCATTCCACCAAAAAGGGAAAGGAATATTTCGGGAACCACAACAGTATTTCTTTTGCTAGCCCTAGCTGCATAATCACAAAATGTCAACAACACTGTTTGTCGTTCCCCTATTTCGTTATATAGCAATCCAGGTTTTATAAAGGCAAAGTGTCCAAAATGTTCATTAAAGAAAAGAGCGTGCTTCGTTAATGCTATAGCTAGATGTTCACATGTGTTACCTCTCCAGTACCTCTATTCGAAATTGAAGCTATGAAGCTACTGGCACAGTTTGTGCTGACACTGGAGCCACCAGTCAGTTGGTGGAGAGTTGATGTTTCAAATTTTTTAAAGAATCAGTAACAAATCTGTAGAGAACTTATCTTCCTATGTGTCTGGCTGATGGTCAACAATCCACACCACTTGTTCAAAGGCTACAGTGCCAATCACTGTATGTGGACTAGTTTTCAAACTGATCTAATTTTTCTTCCATGCAAAGGGAACCGGACACTACTAGGTTGACTTTTAAAAATATCAGGAATTGTTATGAACATGTAAGAACTATTGGTATTTTGGTGATTAAACTAAACCAGTAGAATACCTTGCAAAAGATATTCCCTTGCCTACAAAACGACAAGTCCTAGTTGAATTAAATAATAGTTCTTGTCCCACAAGTTCAATTTCCAGTGATGTTCAAGGCAGAGGAAATCCTGCAGATGAAACTGATAATTGTGCGATCATCATTTGCGTGAAGAAGAAGGACAGGACCTTGATGCAAAAGAAAGAAAACGACTTAATAGTCCTGCTTAATGAAAATAAAGATGTTTTCAGGCTAGGGGAGAATCAACTCATTTGTAAAACATTTTATTAACACAGGTGACCATCCACCAGTTTCAACAGCCTCACAGAATATCTCCAAACAGGAAAGAAACTTTTAAAGAAAGAAATTGATAACCTTTTGAGTAATAATATTATAGAGGAATGCGAGTCAACATAGCGCAGCTCCAGTAGTCTTGATTCCAAAAGTCAAATGGAACAGTTCGATTGTGCAGACATCGTAAGCTAAAGGATTACTATTCCGACAAATATCCATTACCTCTCATGGATACTCCTATTACGATGCAAAATCTACTGCTTTTATGTCTACCCTTGACTTAAAATCTGCTATCATCAAGTAGAGGTCAACCCATCTGGATCAAGACAAGACTGTATCGTATGCCTTTTGCAAGATGAAGGTACAAAAAGAATGCCATTTGACTCCGCAATGCCTTCAAAGCAAACTTTCCAGAGACTTATGGACCAGTTTCTGCAATGGATTACCTAAAGTAAACATTCTGGTATATTTGGATGATATTTACAGTTCGTCCGAAACCTTGAACAACACATTGAAGACTTACTAACATCATCTTGACAGACTTAAAAAATTTAAATTATGTGCTAACAGAGGAAAATGTAAGTTTGTCTGCTCCCGTGTGAAATATCTTGATTATGGATAACTCCTGAAGAATAGAAGTGGATCAAGATAAAACTGCAGCAATACAAAATATTCCTTATCCCAAAAATGTTAAGCATTACAATCATTTTACAAACCTGTTCTTGGTATAGAAAATCTATATCCCGAATTTTTCTGTGATATTGCTAGACCCTTTAGCAACTTGACAAAGAAGAGTACTGCTTGGACATGGAGTGAAAAGAGCAACAAGTTTCCAGACTTTTAAGCAATGTTTAATAACTCCCCCGTACTAAGACAAGTTGATGATAAAAAAATCTTTTACCATCCGAACAGATGCTAGCAGTTATGCCTTTAGGTGCAGTTCTTCTACAAGGAGAAACCAGCCGATGAACAGCCACAGAATACATGCCAGTAGACTCTTAAGCCTGCTGAGAAAAAAATTATTCAACAACTGAGGAGAAGCTCATTGTAGTTTGGGCCTTTAAACAAATTTAGAGGCGTAAGGAAGCGCAAGGTGGCTGTACGGCCACGGCAAAGCGGCAAGGAAGCAATGCTTGCCAGCACAGTTTTATGCGCTTTATACCGGCATTATTGCTGTGCCAGCGCAGGTATATGCTGCGCTTGTGCGCATAGCAAACGCGGTAGCAGGCGGGAGCGCGTACCTGCGGCAGTACTCAGCGAAGGCCAGCGACGGACAACGGGCATATTGCTGTACGCGGAAAGTACGCTGGTCATGGTGGTGCGCGAAGGTGTTCCGCGTACGGCCGGCGGTTTTGCTGGCGAAGCTACGCGTTCTTTCGCGGTGGTATAAAGCCAGTACGCGTTTCAGCGTATGTGCTGGCGGTTTCTTTTGGGTTTTCGGCCGTGCGGGAAAAGTGCGGTATTACTGAATATGTGAAAAGTTGCAGAATGCATTAGGTATAAAGCCACAAATCAAAAAACCTGCTGGTCTTTTACAAACCCTGTTCCAGCCCAACGATTTGAAAGTATAATTGATCTGTTTGGTCCTTTTACCAGAAACTATGAAGGCATGAAATGGATATTCATAGTTGAGGATTGTACAACAAAATGGGTAGAGTTATTCCTATTAAAGCAAGCTACTGCTAAAGAATGCGTTAACACTTCTAAATGGTTTTTCTTAGATATGGATTGCTCCCGTCGTCTAATAAGACACTGACCTAATTCGTTAGTGCGGTAATGCAACAGTTATGTTATGTTTTAGTTGTCAATCAAAGTCTCATTCCTGTATATCACCTCAGGCAAATCCTTACAGTCGAACGCAAAAATAGAGATTTAAACCTCGCTTGGCAATGATGGTAGCTAACAACCATACATTGCGGGCTGAAAAGTTTCAGCTATTAGGTTTGCAATGAATACTGCAAATGAGTCCACAGATCATACGGCAGCGTACCTAACCTTTCCAGAGAATTACGAACTTTGGATCACGTAAGTACTGATCTTCGGTCTATCATCCATAATGATAATTTTGTACCGAATTCACACTTATTTTAAAGCGTTTTGCAGGATATATGTCACAAATTAAAGAAAATATTGAGAAGAATCAAGACGTCGAAAACATTTCCAGACAAATCTCGTAAGCCAAGTCCTGTCTATAAAACTAATGATCTAGTCTGCAAAGCTTCACCCACTGAAAGCAACAAGATAGAAGGCGTGCAAAATTGATGCTCTAGGAAAGATGGGCCCTAAGACAGTTATCCCAGAGATCTCCATTACCTTTGTGGTAGCCAGTTGTGACAAAACCTGATGAACCTTTTAGGTGTTTATCATGCATCGGTTTTTAACTCCTTTTTAGTAACACTGAGAGACCCAATCTCCTGTAGTGCCTCTCAGGAGAAGAGGGAAGACCTCGAAAGCAACCATTGCCTCTCGAGGAACCGTTGAGAGAATGCCATGTTTCGATATTACACCACCTCGCCGAGACGGCTATTTTCGGAAGTGTAGGGAGGATGTAACACTGCACTTTACCACTACCTTCCATGTAACTATTAAACGGTAGCCAGATTTGGCGCCACATGTCTTTTTTGCGTATGAGCAGGACGACTTACGAGCGCAAGCGCAATCGAAGGCGAAAGACTTGGTAAGAAGAACGATGTAGTCATACCCTGTAACCTGTGTTTCATTTATGTGCATTTGTATCCTGTCCTGTGTTGTAGGAACGTGTTGAGCATTAAATAATGTTTGTTCCGAAGCCATCCTGGCTGGTCATTATTTCGTCCTGAAATAAATTTCTCAACATTGGTGTTGATTACAAGTTGTAATTGTTTTCAATATCATTTTGATGTAAAATATAAATGATCATACTAATTTTAAATGAATGAAAGTATCTGGGGCATTTTAAAAAATATTGAGCAAATAGGTGTTTCACTTATTTTTCAAAAAATACTCAGCCGTCCTTTTTATTTTCAAATAAAAAAGTTGATGAAGACTTTTGAACTCTTCATAAAAAAAATTATCTGAAATAACTCTTATAAAAATATTATTGGCATATTTTCGTAGATTTATGGTGAGCTGTGCTTTTGGCATACGGCGCGGCCTACCAGCTGCGCCGCAAAAGGTATGATGGCGGGCTATGGCGGCACGTGCCAGCGGCGGCTTTGCATGTACTGGCAGTCAGCGGCGTTGCTGCGCAGGCATGGCGTACAGGCGAAGCGGCGAGCAGCTTGCTGCGGGCAACGGTATGCGGTGCAGCGAAGCGGTATAGCAGGCGCGGCAATGGGCAGCGTTTTGTTTTGCGTTGCTAAGCTGGAAGCGCTTACTACCGCGGCTACGTTGGCGTGGCGTTTGCCGCAGTGTGCGCTTTTGCAGCTCTTCACATATATATAGTTTATTAATATTATGAAATCATTAATGGATTTATATTTCAAAAGAAATCAGATATATTTTTGACATAAAATCCATATTACTATTCATATTATACCTTAAGGTATGCAATATTTCTTACGTAAATTTTTATTAAGTGAATGTGTTATTTTAACTCCTAGTTTTATTCGATATTACCCTATCATAGCGTTTCCAATTCAACAATACATATTTATCAACACTAATCCACACTTCCAGACGGTAAGATACAATATTCCATATTCTCCTATGTACTGTGAATTTACATTACCTGTGTTTTGAAAATGTTTATAAACATATGAAATAATAGAATGTGTCTTAATATTAATTACTATTTGGGTAATATTTTTACAATTAATGTACATAGAAGAATGGTGCATAAAATGCAATACAATACCTTCAAATTTATTATATAAACTGTTATAAACAGTTGCATTGGATTACGAGGGGCAAATATAAATATGTACATCTCTTATAATGACACATATCGATGAGCATTCTGATTATATATATTATAATTACAAAGCTATTGGCTTCCATTTATTCTGGAGGTTTCTAAGTGCACTGATTTACTACAGCTATTCATATTGATGAATATGTAATATGTAATTTGAAGCTTGCAATTGATCACATTACAGCTTCTAAATCTGCGGTTAGTGATTTGGTATAAGATAAAATGATGACGGATCACAGTTAAATGTCCCTTTAATCAAGGAATGAGTGTATATCAATTTAATGATGCCTAAACGTAACTCAACTTACAGTTGCAGAAAAAAAACAAATAGTAAATTTAATGTAAAATGCATTTGTATAAAGAAATTGCAGGCGTTAACTTACAGAATTACTTATTACAAAAGTAAAATTAAGATTTTCTCAATATATAAATGTAGATCAATATTAAATTACACTGCTGGGCATGAAAATTTTTTATACGGAATTAAAAAGAAAACAAAACAAAATTTGCATGAACGCTGCAGTACGACGGTGTATGACAATCACTAACTCTCAGGGAATTCATATGATGCAGCCGGGGATTAACGCCATCTACACTTGTATAAAAGGGAGTTATGCAACTGGTTTCTTATGAGGATATCACAATCAAAGTTTCTTTGCGTAACGGTCGTATTGTCTAGGGTCGGAAGAAATACAGAATGTATCAGAACCTGATATGCAAGGAGTGTTGATAGATCATATGCTGTGAAGGTATTGCATTTTCCTCTTCAACCAAAACATTAGCTAGCTTTTAAATTAAGTTATTGAATCTAATTTTCTCCCAAAAAGATAAAGCGTGATTTATGTAGATTGAATAAAAATTATCAAGTGTAGTGAATATATTTAATCAGCAAAAGAATGTAATACTGGAGCTGAAAATTAGTAGCGGAATGTATACACAAAGAATATCGACGGTATTTGAAGTTTAAGAAGTTAATTTATCACATTTAAAAATAATCTACTTCAGACCCAAGAATCTGAACTCCCAAATGCAAATATTCTAAAAAAAAAATTATTCTGATTTGTTCGGTAAGAAAGTAGCCTATATAGTATTAATCGTTAAATCAAACGCTTGAAGGACCATTCTACAGATAAAGTAGGTCAGGATTCAACACTTATTATTCATGGATACAAATAAAAATAAATTTGGTTGATATATGTGCGTTCGGCCAGGCTTTTTGCTGCATGCGCGGCGCGCAGCGCTGCGCGTACGGCTGCTCGTACGCGGCCAAAATGACGGGCCATGGAAAGCAGGTGCTACGGCGGATGGCGGCCAGTGCGTACGCGTACGTGTACGGTATTGCTACCGTGCGTGGTGCGCGGGCGCGCAGCATGCATGTATACAGCGGCTTTTGCATGAAGCGGCGGCGTTTGCGCGGTACGGCTTTTGGCTGTTCTGTGCTGGTCACGTACCAGCGCTGTGGTGGCGGCCATGCATGTGCCAGACAAGTGCGCGTATACGGGCAAAAATGCTCCCAAATCTCTTAATAATGTTAATAATTCAAACCTTTATAGACAGAATGATACATTATGAAAATTGCAAGTTAAGGATACTTAATGGAGGTATATAGGACACCAATGAGAAGTTCGATAATTTGACAAGATTCTGTATATCGACCCAAATTATAATTTAAAAAAAAAACGAAATTTAATTAAAAAACGCTTAAATTTACTTTTTTTTTTCAATTTTCTGAAGCGTTCTATGTTACGGTGGTTAAAGTAGATTTTTGAAACGTGTACTAGAATACTAATAAACTGCATCTTAAGAAAAACGCAAGTAAAATACAGATATTTTCCCTGTGGCATGACACGTATGTATAATTTTAAACTCACACTTCTAGCATTCCATTTACTCAAATTCCATACATAATACATCTATTAAATCAGTGAAGCATTCGTTTCTTAACATAATTTTAATCATCTTAATGTTTCAGTTGCCTTACAAACATTTTTATAAAATATAGTAATTACTGATTAATTACTGCTTCAAATGTTTTCTCATTACACGAAGGAAAAGAAAAAAAAATTGATTGATTCCACGCTTCTTTATAAAAAAAAATAAGAGAAATAAGTACTTATGATAATTAAGAAAATTATGGAATTTACCTTTTAATTTGAAAAAGGATGAAATTCAGCACACTGTTTTTATACATATATTATTCCAAAAACTTATGAAACCAGAATTTTAGCTGTCAAATGATTTATTATCGATTGATTTATCTATTGAATTACAATTAAAATTACGTAGAGGTTTATTTATTAAGAATTGAGTAAGAAAATGCTTCATTTGTTATTTAATATCCAACGAAGTATTTATTTTCCATGAAAAGGGTAAAATCTTATTCTTAAGTTATTTTTTGAAATTTTGTTTTAAAACAATGAGTAAGAAATACAAAACATTTAACTTCAATCGAATTTATTACTAGGTTGAAATAATTGTTAATCAGTTACTATTGTAATATAAGTTATTTTCAATTTTAATAGTAAAATGATTATACATTCTAATTATATACCAAATAATTAATATTTTATAATTCTAACAGATCTGCCCCATACCTCCGTAAAAAGGCTAGTAGAAAATATGACATATATCTCTTTTCAACAGAAAATGATCACTGCGTTGACAAATTTAATTCTACCAAGTCAGTAATTCCATATTCTGAGTCTTAGTTTCCATTAAATTCATTTATAAGCAATATTTATTACATCCTTTTTTAGAATTCATAGAACTCTCAACTATAATGAAGCATTTATTAATTTGATAACTACGTTTTGTTCTATTGATAAGCAAATATACCCTAGAAAATACATATAAATATATGTATTTTAAATTGTACTTTTTGCATTAACATTATTTGGGGGGGAATAATATCAGAAAAATATATAGGAGGAAAAACAACATAATATTAAGAGTTCGAAACCCTTCAAGATAACCAATGTATATTTTGAATTTATGTTCCACTGTTGAAAACAATATTTCTGAACAGAAGCTGACAAATTATAGAACAGCCAAGATATTTCAGTGGGAGTAGCAAAAGACGGATCTAAGACGTTAAAAGCAGATACATTTTGAATCCAACAGTGAAAATTCCATGAAATGTCGTATCTTATGAAAAGCTAATTCATCATTGCATCGCATGATTTAATGCTTTTATAACGTCAAGTAGTTCAAGGTATTGAACAGAAATTTCACAAGAGTGCTTTTCAAATCCAACTTTTACGATTGGTACGTGTCATTTCTGTTCACACCATATATATTGAAAAGAGAAGTTGCTGTTTTAGTGGGTGGAAAAGCCTATCTGGAGAATAAAATATCAGTATCAGTTTTTCTCCCGTAAGAATTCTTCATGAACTTGAACACATACCATGTAAATTCTATGTTTATCTAAAGTCATTAAATAACATCTCTTCTGATAAGCTTAAAACAAAAAAAAGAAATTGATATTCTTGTTACACCGATAGTCTATAGTCAGATTTTAAGTTTTATTTGATGAATGAATTTCAACTGTTTCAGAATTCAGCTTACGACGAAGAGGAAACATCCCTGAAATATTAAAAGTTTCTATAAATTAGAGGAGAAAATATTGTAAAAGCTTTTTTTAGGAAAAAAAGAAACAGACATGAAAAACTACCAATAAATTTAATAGGTATTGCTTATATGATAAAAAAAATTTCACGCCCTGCTACCAAGGTTTCGCCTTTGGCAATGGCTTCGGGCAGCCTTGCCGTAGCGCATTTATACGGCGTGTTTTCGGCCAAGCGCGACGCTACTGCTCTTAGCCATGTTCAGCCAGTATGGTTTGTGTAAGCAAACGGTTTTGGCAGTGTGCGCTGCGCTGGTGCTTAAGCGGCAGTGCGTTTAGCTACGAAAAAGGCTATGTACCAACGCTACGTACCGACAAAAGCGTTGGTAAAATGCGCAATTTCTTGCTGTTATGAAGCGGCAGCAAGGCGAAGGCAGTTCAAGGCAAGGCAGGCGCGGTAACGGCAAGGCGCGTGCCTGCGCGTATTTGCAATTTGGCTTAAGTAACATTATAATAAGGATACATTTTTTTTCTAAAATTTTGTACTTTTCAAAGTTATTGTTCGAAAAATACGATACATATTATATTTACGAATTACGTCTCACGAAAAATTCTTTTTTCTAATGACTTGATTTTGTTATTCTTTTTAAATAATCATTATATAAAAATAAAAAAAAGCAAATAAGAACAGAAATTTAGTGTTTAATTTTATGAGTTATCTTATGTATACTACAGTAAGATAAATAACCAAATAAGATTTGTAAAGCAGACTAAACAAGATATTTGGATAATATAGCCAAAAGCCTGAAGCCAGATCTTTATTTGAAAAACTATGAAAGTTGAACTATTTTATTTTGAAATAATAAAGTATTTAATGTAATTCACACTTTCTCCATGAATGTTTCTAAAACAAAAAGTATCAACATACATGCATGTAGTTAATAATAGCAGCTTACAAATATAATTAAAATATATTTCTTCTGTAACGCTTAGATAAAAAAAAAAAA